>CM066595.1:12182500-12425000 GCA_033816785.1 Picus viridis
GGGAGGGGAACCCAGCCCCTGCCTTCCCCGGGACCAGCTGGGCTCAGGCAGGTCTGAAGTCACCCCAGACTCGTGCCCCAGCCACCACGGAGGCCGATGCTGGGTGCCACGGAGCATTGTGGCACCCATCAAGGACACAAGGCAGGGGCTGGAGGGGAGGCTGCTGCTGCTGCTGCTGGAAAAGCCTCTGGCTACACCTGGCCCCCACCTGTGTGGGGCTGGGGGGCTGCAGTCACCTGGGGGACTGTGGTGGTCTGGGGGCTGCAGTCACCTGGGGGACTGTGGTGGCCTGGGGGCTGCAGTCACCTGGGGAACTGTGGTGGTCTAGGGGACTGCAGTCACCTGGGGGACTGTGGTGGTCTGGGGGCTGCAGTCAGCTGGGAGACTGTGGTGGTTTGGGGGCTGCAGTGACCTGGGAGTCTGTGGTGGTCTGGGGGCTGCAGTCAGCTGGGAGACTGTGGTGGCCTGGGGGCTGCAGTCACCTGGGGAACTGTGGTGGTCTGGGGGACTGCAGTCACCTGGGGGACTGTGGTGGCCTGGGGACTGCAGTCAGCTGGGAGACTGTGGTGGCCTGGGGGCTGCAGTGACCTGGGAGAGTCTGTGGTGGTCTGGGGGCTGCAGTCATCTGGGAGACTGTGGTGGTCTGGGGGCTGCAGTCACCTGGGAGTCTGTGGTGGTCTGGGGGCTGCAGTCAGCTGGGAGACTGTGGTGGCCTGGGGGGCTGCAGTCACCTGGGGGACTGTGGTGGTCTGGGGGCTGCAGTCAGCTGGGAGACTGTGGTGGCCTGGGGGCTGCAGTCACCTGGGGGACTGTGGTGGTCTGGGGGCTGCAGTGACCTGGGAGTTTGTGGTGGTCTGGGGGCTGCAGTCAGCTGGGAGACTGTGGTGGCCTGGGGGCTGCAGTCACCTGGGGGACTGTGGTGGTCTGGGGGCTGCAGTCAGCTGGGAGACTGTGGTGGCCTGGGGGGCTGCAGTCACCTGGGAGTCCACCTGGGAGACCAGCTGTGCTGTGGCTGGTGGCACCATGCACTGCCTGCCCAGGAGCCTCTGGGCACCACTGCCTGTTGGGATATCCCTTCACCAAAGCACCCACGTGGCACTGGCACGGTGCCCGTGAGTGAGGCGGGCACAGGGAGCTCACACCGAGGCGTTTGTGGCTGGGGAGGACTCTGAGGCTTTCTGCAGCGATCCCACAGGTGTCTGTGGGGCTCAGGCCAAAGCACCTTGCTCTGAGCAACTCCAGATCCCTCAGCAAGACATCTGCTCTGCCTCTGAGAGCTGGAAGGGCTGGGGAATCCAGCACGTTCCTGGCTGCCTCTCTGGCTGAGTGAAACATCCCCTCGGCTCCAAACACATCCCCTCGGCTCCAAACACATCCCCTCGGCTCCAAACACATCCCCTCGGCTCCAAACACATCCCCTCGGCTCCAAACACATCCCCTCTGAACCTCCCAGCTCCAGATCCCAGCAGTGCACGCTCTGCTCCTCCCCCTGTGCCCAGCCATGGGCCTGCTCCTGGGCATTTGGAGAGGAGAAGGGGGAAGGTGCCATTCTGGGGTGCAGGGCCGGGGGGAGGTCTTGTGTCACCCCTGTCCTGGGCTGGACCTCACCACCTGTGGGCACCCACCGTGCTCCCTGTGGCACAGGCAGGAGCTCTGCCAGCTGAACCAGCCCTGAGAGCCCCTCAGGACCCTTGGGAACTGCTGTGGCAGGACAGGAGTGCTGGGGGTGGCAGGAGAGAGTGGGTGCTGCCCCATCCTCCCCTGGAGAGAATGGAATGGAATGGAATGGAATGGAATGGAATGGAATGGAATGGAATGGAATGGAGTGGAATAGAATAGAATAGAATAGAATAGAATAGAATAGAATAGAATAGAATAGAATAGAATAGAATAGAATAGAATAGAATAGAATAGAATAGAATAGAATTAACCAGGTTGGGAAAAGACCTCAGAGATCATCCAGTCCAGCCTCTCACCCAACACCATCTAATCAACTAAACCATGGCACCAAGTGCCTCATCCAGGCTCTTCCTAAACACCTCCAGGGATGGGGACTCCACCACCTCCCTGGGCAGCACATTCCGATGGCCAATCTCTCTTGCTGGGAAGAATTTCCTCCTCACCTCCAGCCTGAACCTCCCCTGGCACAGCTTGAGACTGTGTCCTCTTGTTCTGGTGCTGGGTGCCTGGGAGAAGAGACCAACCCCCACCTGGCTACAGCCTCCCTGCAGGGAGTTGGAGAGAGCAAGAAGGTCTCCCCTGAGCCTCCTCTTCTGCAGGCTAAGCAACCCCAGCTCCCTCAGCCTCTCCTCACAGGGCTGTGCTCCAGACCCCTCCCCAGCTTCCGTCACCCCATTTAGACTTCGCGCTGCTACAGCACTTTACACTTGCAAAACAGCCCTTCACTAATTAATCAGATGTTAATGACTCCTCCGAGGAGCGGCAGAGCAGGCAGCTCTCCATCCTTGCCTCTCCCTCTGCATCTCCCCCCGCCTCCCCGCCCCCCCCCCCCCCAAGCCCGCCTCCACAATTAGATTCCTGTCGATTTTCCTCCTACTTTGCCCTGTTTTCCCGGTGGCCCCTGGCTGGGGGAGGCTGTGGAGCATCCATCACACACCACCCCCTCATTACCCAGGCACAGTGAAGCAGGGCTTGGCCACATTTGCTGCTGGGAAGCCCAGTTTAGGAGCCCTGGAAGCAGTGGGCATGGGCAGAGACACAGATGTTCGATTTTAGCCTGTAAAAGCTGACTCTGATCTGAGACAGATGATGGGCACCAGGGACAGCCCAAGCCACCCACAGCACTCATCCTCTCTTCTCCGGGCAGGAGGGAGGGGACAGCGCCCCTGCATCCTTGGGTGCATGCTGCTGGCACTGGCAGGTCCCTGAGAAGGGAGGTGTGGGTCCCACAGTGCCAGCCCCATGGCAGTGGGGGAGGGAGGTGTGGGTCCCACAGTGCCAGCCCCATGGCAATAAGGGAGGTGTGGGTCCCACAGTGCCAGCCCCATGGCAATGAGGGAGGTATGGGTCCAGCCCCATGGCAGTGGGGAAGGGAGGTGTGGGTCACACAGTGCCAGCCCCATGGCAGTGGGGGAGGGAGGTGTGGGTCACACAGTGCCAGCCCCATGGCAGTGGGGGAGGGAGGTGTGGGTCCCACAGTGCCAGCCCCATGGCAATAAGGGAGGTGTGGGTCCCACAGTGCCAGCCCCATGGCAATAAGGGAGGTGGGGTCCCACAGTGCCAGCCCCATGGCAATAAGGGAGGTGTGGGTCCCACAGTGCCAGCCCCATGGCAATAAGGGAGGTGTGGATCCCACAGTGCCAGCCCCATGGCAATAAGGAAGGGAGGTGTGGGTCACACAGTGCCAGCCCCATGGCAATAAGGGAGGTGTGGGTCCCACAGTGCCAGCCCCATGGCAATAAGGAAGGGAGGTGTGGGTCACACAGTGCCAGCCCCATGGCAATAAGGGAGGTGTGGATCCCACAGTGCCAGCCCCATGGCAATAAGGAAGGGAGGTGTGGGTCCCACAGTGCCAGCCCCATGGCAATAAGGAAGGGAGGTGTGGGTCCCACAGTGGCTGCCAGGTCCCTTCCAGCCCTCTGCTTGCTGGCACCCCAGGCAGGGCTGCCCCACCAGGCAAGCCTGCACAAGCCCCCAGCTCCCCAAAGCAGGACCCAGCTCCTGCTGCCCCGGGCCAGGAGGACACCAAATGCCACGAAGAGAGGTGGGGGCTAGTGCAGGAGCATCCAGCCATCGAGTCACCACCTCTGATGGATGACACTCGTGGGGCTGCCTCCAGCTTCAGGGCTGCAGCCTGGGCAGAGGATCGGGCAGAGCTCCAGCCAGCGGCGGCGGGTGATGGATGTGAGCTGCGGGCTCCGCACCTCCGTCTCCGAACGGCAGCGCCGGGGAGAGGAGGCAGGGGGAAAGGGCGAGGCAGAAGCAGGGATCGTGATGATATGCAAAGATATTCCAAGCTGATGCAAATGAAGCAGCTGAGCCTGGCAGGCACCGCTCTGGGCCCTGCTGCACAGAGTTCCCAGCATGGAATTGCAGTTTCTAACCACAAGCAGGGCTCAGTGCAGGGTGAGAAGGAGCTGGGGCTGGGCAGATGTGGGTGGCACAGGGCAGGGTCAGCCCAGGCTGGGCAGTATCTTGCACCCAGGGACCTCAGAGGTTTAATGTGCTCCACCTCTGGAGTGCTGGGGGCACTTCATTGACTCCTGTGTCAAGCCCCTCTGTATTCTGTTCTGGTCAGAGTATTCCACAGGTCACTCCTGGAGTCCTGGGGCCAGTTCTGGGCTCCCCAGTTCAAGAGAGACAGAGGACTTCTGGAGAGAGCCCAGCAGAGGCTACAAAGATGCTGAGGGGCCTGGAGCAAACCTCCTGGAGAAGGTTTTTGCTGGTTTTGCTTCTCCCCTGACCATTGAGACCATGCTGGTCCTTTTCCCCTGACCATCGAGACCATGCTGGTCCTTCTCCCCTGACCATTCAGACCATGCTGATCCTTCTCCCCTGACCATTGAAACCATGCTGGTCCTTCTCCCCTGACCATTCAGACCATGCTGATCCTCCTCCCCTGACCACCCAGACCATGCTGGTCCTTCTCCCCTGACCATCCAGACCATGCTGATCCTCCTCCCCTGACCATCCAGACCATGCTGATCCTTCTCCCCTGACCATCCAGACCATGCTGATCCTCCTCCCCTGACCACCCAGACCATGCTGATCCTCCTCCCCTGACCACCCAGACCATGCTGGTCCTTCTCCCCTGACCATCCAGACCATGCTGATCCTCCTCCCCTGACCACCCAGACCATGCTGATCCTCCTCCCCTGACCATCCAGACCATGCTGGTCCTTCTCCCCTGACCATCCAGACCATGCTGGTCCCTCACCACCTTCCTGAGCTGTGTCCCACCCCAAGGGGCCAGCAGGGAGCCATTTCCCTGTGACTCAAGTGACAAACAACGTTCAGGCTAATTAATAGGCCTTGGAAGTGCAAACAGTTGTGTCAAAGGGAATTTAATTACTGGCAATATAATATGATTGTGATAATTACAATTAGCCTCTCTAATTGCATTAGGACCCCCCAAAACTAGCTCCAGGTCACTAATTTGATTGCAATCACCAGCTAAATGAGCTCCAGCCCTCCTCGCCTCCCTGCGAGGGTGGGACGTGGGCATGAGCTGCTGGCACCCCCAGGCCAAGGCACTGCCATGCCTGACCTTGGCCAGCACTGCCCAGCACAATGTCACTGAGGAAGGTGGCACCTAAAGGGCTCCTCTGGCTCCACAGGGGGTCCTGGCAGCAGCTGGAGGTGCAGGGAGGTGGTTTGGGAGCGTGCACTGGGGAGGTGACGGAGCTGACCGTCATCCCGTCTCAAACTGGCCCCCTGCAGCACTCCTGGTTGGTCCAGCTGGGTCTCCACTTCCCGCTGCTGGCTCAGGGGAGCAGTGCCCCCTCTGGGGACAGGGACATGCCTTCTGCTGTGCTCAGACCACGTGAGAAGAGTCGTCTCTCCCTAATAATCCCGGGAGACTGCCTGGGAGAGTCAGGAGGTGTCGGTGCTGGTCGGCTGTGCGGCAGCTGAGATCTCCCGACCTGTCCCAGCGCAGGGAGCAGAGCAGCTCAGCTGCTGGGCAGCACTTCCAATTACTGCTGATGAAAATCTAATTATTGACTTTAATGGGAGCTGGGGCCAGCCTGAAGAATCCAGGAACAATCATTCTGGGCTCCTGTTGCATTAAAGAGGAGCAGTGGAGCAGCTCCCTCCCCTCATCAGGCTGAGATCTGAGCTGAGCAAAAGCTGCATAAAACACTTTGCCTGTGGCATTTTGGTTTCTTCTCAAGGCATGAAGTGAGGTGCTCAGCAGAGCTGGACTTGGCCCAGGGTGCCAGGAGAGCAGGCACAGAGCAGCCCCAGGAATGTGGATCTCTGTTCCCTGGGGTTCTTCAGCCTGGAGAAGGCTCCAGGGAGAGTTTCTGGTGGCCTTCCAGGACTCAAAGGGGTTGAGTTGAAAGCTGGGGATCGACTTTTGAGTGGGGCTTGTTGAGAGAGGACAAGGGGTGATGGGTTTGAACTAAAAGAGGGAGATTCAGGTGAGGATAGGAGAGGATAGGATAGGAATGGAATGGAATGGAATGGAATGGAATGGAATAGAATAGAATAGAATAGAATAGAATAGAATAGAATAGAATAGAATAGAATAGAATAGAATTAAGCAGGTTGGGAAAAGACCTCAGAGATCATCCAGTCCAGCCTCTCACCCAACACCATCTAATCGACTCAACCATGGCACCAAGTGCCTCATCCAGGCTCTTCCTAAACACCTCCAGGGATGGGGACTCCACCACCTCCCTGGACACCACCTCTCTCCCTTCCTCCTTTCTGGGAAGAACTTCTTCCTCACCTCCAGCCTAAACTTACCCTGGCACAGCTTGAGACTGTGTCCTCTTGTTCTGGTGCTGGGTGCCTGGGAGAAGAGACCAACCCCCACCTGGCTACAACCTCCCTTCAGGGAGTTGGAGAGAGCAAGAAGGCCTCCCCTGGGCCTCCTCTTCTCCAGGCTAAGCAACCCCAGCTCCCTCAGCCTCTCCTCACAGGGCTGTGCTCCAGACCCATCCTCCTTTGTTGCCCTTCTCTGGACACCTTCCAGCAAGTCAACATCTTTCCTAAACTGAGGAGCCCAGAACTGGACACAGGATTCATCAAGTCCAACCTATCACCCAGCACCATCTAATCAACTGAACCATGGCACCAAGTGCCTCATCCAGGCTCTTTTTAAACACTTCCAGTGATGATGACTCCACCACCTGCCCAGGGAGGTGCAACCATTGCAGGTCAGGTTGTTTGGGGCTCTTAGCAGCCTGCTCTAGTTGCAGATGTCCCTCTTAGCTGCAGTGGGGTTGGGCTAGCTGACCTTTAAAGGCCCTTCCCCACCCAAAACCAGCCTGTGGTTCAAACTGATGGTGTTCAAGACAGCCCTGCTGTGCTTGGCTCACGGCAAGAGGGCTCAAAGGAGCCTCAGGTTTAGAGCTGAGCCGCTCCCTGCACCCCTGGTGCTGGTGCCGGTGTCCCCCAGGTCACTGCCCCAACTGGCAGCACGGGTGAGGAGCGAGGAGCAGCTAGCAAGCAGGCAGGCTGCTGAGCGATGGGCAGGCAGCAAGCAAACCGAGGCGACCTGCATCAAAATGAAGGCAGCAAAATCACTCTGGGGAGGGGGACAAACGCACACACAACATTTTCCTTTGCTTATAGCAAAGAAAAAAAAAACCTCACACACAGACCCAAAAAAAAACCCCACCACCCAACCACCAGATTTATGGCTTAATAAACATCTCTGTGAAAAAGAAAAACCCACTCAGGTAGACAGGAATGATGCCCTCAAATGAACAATCAATTAAGATCAGGCTAATTGAAGTCCATTAAAATGGGGAAGCACACCTCCCGTCGAAACGGAGTCTGTGCCTGCCGCAAATGGAGCCGAGTCGGAAAGTTTGGGAGCGTTCCCCGCTCCTTCATTTGCATCCTTCCCTCCCTCCCTTCTTCCCTCCCGAACGCGGAGCGGGGCCGGGAGAACAGAAGGAACAAATAATTAGTTATGTAAATAATGTGGCATTCTTGTTTATAATTAGTCCGAGCCTCAAATCAAATCCAGGCGTGTCACAGGACTCATTTTGGTATGCAAATGAACAATCAGAATTATAAACGGCGATCATGCAGCCGGGGGAGGGAAGCGGCGGCCGTGATTCATTCGCCCGGGCGGCAGCCGGGGCTGGGTGCCTGGTGAGGCGGGGAGGGTTCAAAAGGTGCCTTCAGGGTGGGGAGATAGTGCAAGGTTAAAATAGAAAGGGCCCGGTGGGGGGAGGGGTGTGAAGAGGAAAAGGGGAAAAAAGGAAAAGGAAAAGGGGGCAAAAAAGGGAAAAGGAAAGGAGGGGGAAGGGAAAAGGAAAAAAAAAAGGGGGGGAAGGAAGTAAGAAAAAAGGGGGAAAAAGGAAAAAGGAAAAGGGAAAAGGAAAAGAAAAGAAAAAAAAAGAAAAAAGAGGAAAAAGGAAAAAGGAAAAAGAAAAAGGAAAAAGGAGAGAGGAAAAAGGAAAAAGGAAAAAGGAAAAGAAAAGAAAAAAGAAAAAAGAGGAAAAAGGAAAAAGGAAAATAAAAGAAAAAAGAAAAAAAAAGGAAAAAGGGAAAGGGAAAAAGGAAAAAGGAAAAAGGAAAAAGGAAAAAGGAAAAAGAAAAGAAAAGAAAAGAAAAGAAAAGAAAAGAAAAGAAAAGAAAAGAAAAGAAAAAAAAGAAAAAAAAAGGAAAAAGGAAAAAAGGGAAAAGAAAAAAAAAAGGAAAAAGAAAAAAAGGAAAAAGAAAAAAAAAGGGAAAAAAGGAAAAAGGGGAAAGGGAAAAGAGGAGAAAAAGGAAAAAGGGGGAGGGAAAAAAAAAAAAGGAAAAATAGAAAAAGGGAAAATAAAAAAAGGGAAAAGGAAAATGGAAAAAGAAAAAAAGGAAAAAAGGAAAAAAAGGGGGAAAAGGGAAAAAAGAAGAAAAAAGGAAAAAAGGAACAAAGGAAAAAAGGAAAAAGAAAAAGAAAAAGGGAAAAAGAGAAAAGGGGGGAAAAGAGGAAAAAAGGAAAAAGGGAAAATACAAGGAAAAAAAGGGAAAATATAAGGAAAAAGAGAAAAGGAAAAAGGGGAAAAAAAGGGAAAAAGGGGAAAAGAAGAAAGGGGAAAGATAAGGAAAAAGAAAAAAAGAGGAAAATAAAAAAGGAAAAGACAAAAAAAGGAAAAAGAAAAAAAGGAAAAAGGAAAAAGGGGGAAAAAGGAAAAGATAAAAAAAAAAGAAAAAAGAGAAAGGAAAATGAAAAAATGGGGGAAGAAAAAAAGAACAACTAAAAAAGGTTAAAAAAGAACAAAAGGGAGAAAGAAAAAAATGGGGGGAAAAGGGAAAAAGGAAAAATTGGTAATAGGGAAAGAGGGGAAAAAAGGGGGGAGGAAAGGAGGGAAAAGAATAAAAGGAGGAAAAGGGGAAAAAGGGGAAAAAATGGAAATGTGAAAGAAAAAGGAAGTGAATTAGGGCTCTGGGAAGGGCAGGATCTGCCTGCAGACATCAGGGCCAGACAACATCTGTGCTGGGCTCCATCCTGAGAATGACAGAATCACCAAGGTTGGGAGAGACCTCAAAGACCATCAAGTCCAACCTGTCACCACAGACCTCATGACTAGACCTTGGCACAGAATCACAGAATGATGGAATTGTTTCAGTTGGAAAGGGCCTTCAAAGATCATCCAGTCCAACCATCAGCCCAACACCACCATGGCCAGCAAACCAGGGCCCACAGTGCCATGGCCACACATCTCATGAACACTTCCAGGGATGGGGACACCACCACCTCCCTGGGCAGCACATTCCAAAGGCCAGTCTCTCTTTCTATGAAGAACTTATCTCTAACCTCCAGCCTGAACCTCCCCTGGCACAGCTTGAGACTGTGTCCTCTTGTTCTGGTGCTGCTTGCCTGGGAGAAGAGACCAACCCCCACCTGGCTACAACCTCCCTTCAGGGAGTTGTAGACAGCAAGAAGGTCTCCCCTGAGCCTCATCTTCTCCAGGCTAAGCAACCCCAGCTCCCTCAGCCTCTCCTCATAGGGTTTGTGCTCCCTGGAGGGATTTCAAAGCTGTGGAGATGTGGTGCTGAGGGCCATGGTTCAGTGGTGCCCTGGCAGTGCTGGATTCATGGCTGCATTGGATGATCTGAAAGGTCTCTTCCAACCCAAAATCATCCAACGATTCTGTGACCTTTACTGCTGCACTGGTGGGGTGCAGGTGGCCCAGCCCAGCCCCTCATCCCCTGGGTGGGGACATTCCTGCTGCTGAAGGGTGTTCATCCCCACTAAGCAGCCCTAGCTGAGGGAAGTCCAAGCTGCCTCCCCTCCTGCAGCAGCAGCAGCAGCAGCAGCAGGCTGAGGAGCCTTAATTAAAGCTCCTGTTCTTGCCTTCATTATCAAACACGCTCGGCTGGGCTCCACGGCTCCGCCGAGAGCCTTCAGCTCCTGCACTGAGCTGAGGTGGGAAGCATATTTTAAGAGAAGCCTAAGAATCACTGTTCCCTGAGATGTCCTGTCCTCCCTGATGCACATTCTGACTCCTGTTCCACACTCTCAAGCAAGATCAGCCATAATTAATAACTGAGACCAAATAATCCCTTACATTCCTAGAGCTCCTCAAGGATCCTCATCCCCTCCCCAGCTCCAGCTCTTCCCTAGGATGTGCAGGGAGGGTACCAGCTGTGGCTCAAAGGTGTCTGCTGCATCCTTGGTGGGGACACAAGGGGACCCACCTTACAGTGAAGTCACTTGGATGGGAACAAGGTGGAAAAACCAAGCATCACCTTCATGTTTCTGGCCTCAGCCATGGTAGGGCAGAAGGGAAGAGGTGTTTGGAGCTCCTGCCATGGTTTAGTTAATCCTGAGGTGTTGGGTGACAGGTTGGACTCGATGATCTCTGAGGTCTTTTCCAACCTTATTGATTCTATGATTCTCTGGGGACTCCACCACTGCCCTGAGCAGCCTGGGCCAGGGCTTGGAAACCCTCCTGGGGAAGAAAGTGCCCAGGGAGGTGGTGGAGTCAGCACCCCTGGAGGTGTTCAAGAAACCTCTGGACATGTCACTTGGAGACGTGGTTCGATGGCCATGGTGGTGTTGGGTTGATGGTTGGACTCAAGAGTCTTGGAGGCCTTTTTCAACTGAAGCAATTCCCTGATCCCATTGTTCTATAAGCCCTCCATGCCCTACCCCTGAGGGATGTCCAGGAGCACCAGCCCTCTCCAGGAGGCACCGAAACGCCTTCCAGAAGAGAAGGAGCTAAAAAACAGTGTCAGAAGAACCCGAAATCCCATTTCTGAGCCATGCAAACCAGATCCCTGTTTCCTCACATCACTTAGACCCTTGGATGCCAAACCCCTGACTGAACCTTTCTGTCAATCCAACACTTTTAAGGTAATTTAACTTAATAACAGCTTTGTCTGCACATGCAGTTGTATCTGAAGGGTTATTACCAGAGGAGTTATTTTGGGTTGGTTAATGGTGTGTAGGAGATTCTAGCCTGCCAGAGCTGCTGTTCAGAGTGTTTACCCTCCCAACCCTCCCCTCACTCAGCAAAACTTCCCACCCCTACCTCCAAGTGTCAACAATTCTCAGCAGCTTCCCCCAGATTCTCACAGAATCATAGAATGCATTGGGTTGGAAGGGAGCCTCAAAGGGCATCTTGTCCAACCCCCCTGCAGGCAGCAGGGTCAGCTCCAACTACAGCAGGTGGGTCAGGGCCACAGCAAGCTGGACCTTGAATGTCTCCAAGGATGGGGCATCAACCACATCCCTGGGCAACCTGTTCCAGTGTCTCCCCACCCTCACTGTGAGGAACTTCCTCCTGATGTCCAACCTGAATCTCCCCTGCTCCAACCTCAAACCATTGCCCCTTGTCCTATCCCCACAGCCCCTTCTAAACAGTCCCTCCCCAGCCTTACTGTAGGTCCCTTTCAGATACTGAAATGCAGCTCTAAAGTGTCCCCAGAGCCTTCTCCTCTCCACACCGAACCACCCCAACTCTCTCAGCCTGTCACCATGGGAGAGGTTCTCCAGCCCCCTGATCATACTCGTGGCCTCCTCTGGACTCACTCCAGCAGATCCATGTCCTGCTCTTGCTGGGGGCTCCAGAGCTGGACTCAGTACTGCAGGTGAGGTCTCAGCAGAGCAGAGCAGAAGGGGAGAATCACCTCAGTCACCCTGCTGGCCACGCTCCTTCTGGTGCAGCTCACCTCTGCGCGGTGCGCAGCAGCTGGCACCCACCCAGGCAGCTGCCCACCTCACGAGCAGCTCACCACACCCACAGTGGGAGGGTGGGAGCTGCACCCACCCCACCACCCATCCCCTTTCCCCTTCCCACCCAGCACAAACCTCCTGCTGGCCCCCAACCCCACTGCCATTTTTTGGCTGACAGTCCTACAAGGGCTGTCCCCGGGCCAGGGCTGGCACCTTCCCTGGGCTGCCGCCACCCTCGGTGGGTGACCTTGAGGTGGCTTTGCTCTTTGGCTCAGCTGCAGCTGGATGATTAAATTCTGCTCCTGCCCCGGGAATTTGATGATGAAAAGCCCTTTCCAGACAGGACCTGGATAATGAAGAGCTCCCAGCTTCACAGGGCTGGGGGACTCGGGAGTTATTACCCCATTAAAAACTCTCCAAAGTCAACTAAATCCGGCAGAGATGTGGAGAACCTGAATCCTTCTTCATTACAGCCAGGTAGAGCCTTAACCAGTACAAATAACCCTGTGCTAACAGGCAGCTGGGCAGAGTGGGGAGCCCAGGGCTTTGCCCTGGCGGGGCTCAGCCCAGAGCAGGCTCCAACCTGCTGCTCAGCCTCATAGAAACACAGAATCATTAAGGGCCAGAAAAAGCCTCTGAGATCATCATGCCCAACCTTACAGTTGAGGAATCACAGAATTGTTTGGGTTGGAAGAACTCTCTAAGATAATCAAGTCAACCCAGCCCCACCATGGCCATCCAACCATGGCCCAAAGTGCCATGGCCACAGGTTGTGTGAGCACCTCCAGGGCTGGGGACTCCACCACCTCCCTGGGCAGCCTGTTCCAATCCCTGAGCACTCTTGCAGGAAAGAAACTCTCCCTCATATCCACTCTAAATCTTGACTGGAGCAGGTTGAGGCCATTTCCTCTTGCCCTGTTGCTAGTTACTTGGGTGGAGAGGACACCACCAGCCTCGCTACAACCTTCTTTCAGGTTGAGAAGGTACCTGTAGAGAGCAATAAGACCTCTCAGCCTCCTCTTGAGTCCATCATCAGTAAGTTTGCAGCTGACACCAAGATGGGGGCAGGAGATGATATGTTAGAGGGTAGGAGAGCTCTGCAGAGGGACCTTGCCAGGCTGGACAGATGGGCAGAGGCCAAGGGCAGGAGATTGAATACATCCAAGTGCCAGGTGCTGCACATTGGCCACAGCAACCCCAAGCAGTGCTACAGGCTGGGGGCAGAGTGGCTGAGAGCAGCCAGGCAGAGAGGGACCTGGGGGTGCTGGCTGATAGTATGAAAGAAAGGAGCAAGATTTAGAGCAGGTGGTGACCTCAGTCACGTATCCAGGAGCAAACCCCTTGCCTTGTGTCACTGGGATGTCACCAACTGTCCAGTAGACCAAGGCCAGGATGGGTGTCACAGGGACCGTGGGGCTGAGCCTGTGTTTAGGTGTAAATCCTGTGTTTTAATTACTGAGGATGGAAGAAAGGACCCAAGATGCAGAGCAGGTGCCATAAACCAAGCTGTGGCACGTCTCTGGTATTCATCATCAGTGGATGGGAAGCAGAGCATCTATCTGGGCAGGGTTTGGGCTAGCTGCTAATTAAAAACTCCTCTGCCTGCTGCAGATGGTGCTAACTCATGGAGAACCTTCTCCCCCTGGGCCATGGTGGGGCAGGGAAGGATTTACACCCTGCAGAAGTTTTATTCCTTGCACAAAGGCTGTGCTTGGCCAGAGCTTTTCCAATGAGTTTGGTGAATTAAAGGGGAGTTGAGTCTCTGGTGGGAGCTCTCTGGCTTTCCTTGCCCTGCTTTCGTGTTCAGGACATGATTTGAGGGCCATGGTGGTGTTTGGACTTGATGGTCTTAGAGGTCTTTTCTAACCTGAACATTTCAGTGATTTAGCCTGGAGAAGAGGAGGCTCAGGGGAGACCTTCTTGCTCTCTGCAACTCCCTGAAGGCAGGTTGTAGCCAGGTGGGGCTTGGTCTCTTCTCCCAGGCAAGCAGCACCAGAAAAAGAGGACACAGTCTCAAGCTGTGCCAGGGCAGGTTCAGGCTGGATGTTAGGAAGAAATTCTTCATAGAAAGAGAGATTTGCCCTTGGGATGTGCTGCCCAGGGAGGTGGTGGAGTCCCCATCCCTGGAGGTGTTTAGGAAGAGCCTGGATGGCGTGCTTGGTGTCATGGTTGAGTTGATTAGGTGGTGTTGGGTGATAGGTTGGGCTGGATGATCTCAAAGGTCTTTTCTAACCTGGTTAATTCTATTCTATTCTATTCTATTCTATTCTATTCTATTCTATTCTATTCTATTCTATTCTATTCTATTCTATTCTATCCTACTTCTATTCTATTCTATTCTATTCTATTCTATTCTATTCTATTCTATTCTATTCTATTCTATTCTATTCTATTCCATTCCATTCCATCCTACTCCTATCCTACTCCTATCCTACTTCTATTCTATTCTATTCTATTCTATTCTATTCTATTCTATTCTATTCTATTCTATTCTATTCTATTCTATTCTATTCCATCCTACTCCTATCCTATCCTATTCTATTCTATTCTATTCTATTCTATTCTATTCTATTCTATTCTATTCTATTCTATTCTATTCTATTCTACTCTACTCTGCTCTACTCTACTCTACTCTACTCTACTCTACTCTACTCTACTCTACTCTACTCTATTTTGAGCCTTCTCTCTTTCCAGGCTGAACAGCCCCAAGGTGCTTTCTGACCTTCCAACCCATCACCACGTACCTCCCCCTCTCCCCCCCCCCAGCAAAGCTCTCGGCGGGCGGGCGGGAGCTGGGGGCTCCTCCATCCCCGCGCCTGGCAGCGGGAGAGCTCTGACAGCCTTGGAAGCAAAGCAGAAGCAGCAATTTCTCCCTGCAGGTCTCTCCTGACACCTGCCTGACCGGCCAGCAGCAGGGACTCCAGGCACGCAGGTAGAGCCAGGCTGGCTGCTGCTGCTTCGGTTGACACCGCCGATTAGAGAAGACAGCCAAGCAGCCGGCCGCTGCGCGCTCCCGGCCAGGCGCCGGGACGCCCTCCCTGACCCCCAACCCCGAGGGCTGTTGCCCTGCATCTGCAGCTAAACAAACCCAAGTAAATCATCCTGGCAGATAGATAATTAAATAATTATCAGCCACTTAATAACAAGGAGTGGGCGTTCGGGATTAGCATATTAGACAGTGTCTTTAAGGGCTAATTGTTGCATTACATCAGAGTTACTCATTCATTATTCTTGTCATTTCGGGTGATAATTTGCACTTTAGGAGACAGAGACAATTTTAGCAGGCAATTAGAGGCATGTCAGGCTTGGCCTAGTGAGTTACTGTCACAATTACTGCGTTTTTTTTCCGGTGTCCTCGTTTGCAGGAGTGTATTTAAGGGCAGCCTGGTGATTTCATGGTTGAGGCAAAACAGGCACCAGCAGCCTGGCATGGAACAAACCCGGATTTCCCAGCAGGGCTTGATGCTTCCGAGCTGAAGTGGGGCTGCTGGCTTGGTCCAGCAGAAAGAAAACACAGGCCAAAGTGGGAGGTTCTCCTCTGCTAATGGAAATGCTGCCCTGGTTCGGGGTGCCTGCAGGCTGAGAGCCCACACTAGGAGCTCAACAGGTGCTGTCCCTTCTTCATCCCACAGCAGTGAGGGATGTAGGTAGATATTGGCCCAGGTATTGGCACCCTTGGAGCAGGTTGCAGCTTAGTTGTTTGCTGCTGGGTTCTCCTCAGGCAGGTGATGGGTGCCAAGGCTGGTGGGGATGGGAGGCACCCACCAAAGTCTGGGTCAGAGGTTCCCCCAGAACTGAGAGAAAAGCACCACAGTTGATGCCCTCTGCTAACTTCAGCCCACTCCCTCTCTTCCTAGCTGGGGCACTCCAAGGGGAAATCAGTTTCCCTGACATGTGCAGAGTGTGCAGCTGCCTTTGCAGGTCCACCAAAGATAAGGATGTGCCTGTGGGTTGGGAAACCAGCAGAGCATGAGAGTTCCTTGAGTCCTGTGTCCAGTTCTGGGCTCCTCAGTTTAGGAAAGATGTTGAAGTGCTGGAAGGTGTCCAGAGAAGGGCAACAAAGCTGGGGAGGGGTCTGGAGCACAGCCCTGTGAGGAGAGGTTGAGGGAGCTGGGGTTGCTTAGCCTGGAGGAGGCTCAGGGGAGACCTTCTTGCTCTCTGCAACTCCCTGAAGGGAGGTTGTAGCCAGGTGGGGGTTGGTCTCTGCTCCCAGGCAAGCAGCACCAGAGCAAGAGGACACAGTCTCAAACTGTGCCAGGGGAAGTTTAGGCTGGAGGTGAGGAGAAAGTTCTTCCCAGCAAGAGAGATTGGCCATGGGAATGTGCTGCCCAGGGAGGTGGTGGAGTCCCCATCCCTGGAGGTGTTTAGGAAGAGCCTGGCTGAGGCACTTGGTGCCATGGTTGAGTTGATTAGATGGTGCTGGGTGATAGGCTGGACTGGATGATCTCTGAGGTCTCTTCCAACCTGGTTTATTCTATTCTGTTCTGACAAGGTCTGACTCTGTCTTAAAGTACAGTCAGAGAGGGGAGGGTGGGGAATAAAAGGAGGGGGTTGGGGGTGGGATGAGCAGCAACTGCACCTTGGGACACATGTGTTACCAGGGTAGCTACAGTCAAAGAGAGTTAATTAAGCTAAACCCATGGTAAATCTGCCAGCTCCATGTGAACACTGGAGTCAAAGTGGGGGGGGAAAGAAAATGCAGCATTTAGTGTCGTAAATCCTCGGGCGCCCGGATTTATGTCGGCATCGGCGGAGTTACCCCGGCTTTACAGTCACCATTGATCAATCCAAGCTTTATGCCAAGCCCCTGTAATTTCCCTGTGTTTTCCACACCCACCCCACCCCCTCTCCCCTCCTTCCTGCCTTCCTTTCCCAGCTTGCCCAAACCCCACAATGCACTGCAGTAAATCTTGGGGCCCCGGGGTACGCGGCGGATTTGCTTACGTTTCAAACCGGCCTGGCAAAGTGATTGATAATTAGGAGCAAAATCTGAGAGACACCCCCCCCCAAAAAAAAAAAAGGGAAATGTTATTAAAGTCAAAGCCCTCCATAAATATGCCAGAGTTTGCTTGTGCCTGTAGGAATTTAGGGGAGTTTCACTGCAGTATTTTCTCTGGTGATAGCCAAAGATGTACGTGTCATCAACGGGTTGGCAAAGCAGGCAGAAGACCATGGAAGGATCCCCAGGGACCCCCAGGTGGCAAGGTCCTGCTCTGCTGGAACAGCAACAGCATTTTGCACTGGAAATGGAATCATGGAATCATGGAATTGTAGAGTCATAGGGTTGTAGAGTCATAGAATCATTGAGTCATAGAGTCATGGAGTCATAGAGTCACAGAGTCATAGTCATAGAATCATAGTCATAGAGTCATAGAGTCATAGAAGCATAGTCATAGAATCATAGAGTCATAGAGTCATAGAGTCATAGAAGCATAGTCATAGAGTCATAGAGCCACAGAGTCATAGAGTCATAGAATCATAGTCATAGAATCATAGAGTCATAGAATCATAGTCATAGAGTCATAGAGCCACAGAGTCATAGGGTCATAGAATCATAGTCATAGAATCATAGAGTCATAGAATCATAGTCATATAGTCATAGAGTCATAGAATCATAGTCATAGAATCATAGAGTCATAGAGTCATAGAATCATATAGTCATAGAGTCATAGAGCCACAGAGTCATAGAGTCATAGAATCATAGTCATAGAGCCACAGAGTCATAGGGTCATAGAATCATAGTCATAGAATCATAGAGTCATAGAATCATAGTCATAGAATCATAGAATCATAGAGTCATAGAGTCATAGTCATAGAATCATAGAGTCATAGAATCATAGTCATAGAATCATAGAATCATAGAGTCATAGAGTCACAGTCATAGAATCATAGAGTCATAGAGTCATAGTCATAGAATCAGAGTCACAGAGTCATAGTCATAGAATCATAGAGTCATAGAGTCATAGTCATAGAATCATAGAATCAGAGTCACAGAGTCATAGAGTCAGTCATAGAATCATAGAGTAATAGAATCATAGTGATAGAATCATAGAATCATAGAGTCATAGAGTCATAGTCATAGAATCAGAGTCACAGAGTCATAGTCATAGAATCATAGAGTCATAGAGTCATAGTCATAGAATCATAGAATCAGAGTCACAGAGTCATAGAG
The DNA here is from genome assembly GCA_033816785.1 of Picus viridis. Taxonomy (NCBI): domain Eukaryota; kingdom Metazoa; phylum Chordata; class Aves; order Piciformes; family Picidae; genus Picus; species Picus viridis. The sequence continues at coordinate 12,200,476 of CM066595.1, forward strand.
TCAGAGTCATAGAATCATAGAATCAGAGTCACAGAGTCATAGAGTCAGTCATAGAATCATAGAGTAATAGAATCATAGTGATAGAATCATAGAATCATAGAGTCATAGAGTCATAGTCATAGAATCAGAGTCACAGAGTCATAGTCATAGAATCATAGAGTCATAGAGTCATAGTCATAGAATCATAGAATCAGAGTCACAGAGTCATAGAGTCAGAGTCATAGAATCATAGAATCAGAGTCACAGAGTCATAGAGTCAGAGTCATAGAATCATAGAGTAATAGAATCATAGTGATAGAATCATAGAATCATAGAGTCATAGAGTCATAGTCATAGAATCAGAGTCACAGAGTCATAGTCATAGAATCATAGAGTCACAGAGTCATAGTCATAGAATCATAGAATCAGAGTCACAGAGTCATAGAGTCATAGTCATAGAATCAGAATCAGAGTCACAGAGTCATAGAGTCAGAGTCATAGAATCATAGAGTAATAGAATCATAGTGATAGAATCATAGAATCATAGAGTCATAGAGTCATAGTCATAGAATCAGAGTCACAGAGTCATAGTCATAGAATCATAGAGTCACAGAGTCATAGTCATAGAATCATAGAGTCATAGAGTCATAGTCATAGAATCATAGAATCAGAGTCACAGGGTCAGAGTCATAGTCATAGAATCAGAGAGTCATAGAGTCATAGTCATGGAATCATAGAATCAGAGTCACAGGGTCAGAGTCATAGTCATAGAATCAGAGAGTCATAGAGTCATAGTCATGGAATCATAGAATCAGAGTCACAGGGTCAGAGTCATAGTCATAGAATCATAGAGTCATAGAATCATAGTGATAGAATCAGAATCATAGAGTCATAGAGTCACAGTCATAGAATCATAGAATCAGAGTCACAGAGTCATAGTCATAGAATCATAGAGTCATAGAGTCATAGTCATAGAATCATAGAATCAGAGTCACAGAGTCATAGAGTCAGAGTCATAGAATCATAGAGTCATAGAATCATAGTGATAGAATCATAGAATCATAGAGTCATAGAGTCACAGTCATAGAATCATAGAATCAGAGTCACAGAGTCATAGTTATAGAATCAGAGTCATAGAGTCATAGTCATAGAATCATAGAATCAGAGTCATAGAGTCATAGAATCATAGTCATAGAATCATAGAGTCATAGAGTCATAGAATCATAGAATCAGAATCACAGAGTCAGAATCATAGAGTCATAGAATCATAGAATCACAGAATCATAGAATCATAGAGTCATAGTCATAGAATCAGAATCATGGAGTCATAGAATCATAGAATCATAATCATAGAATCACAGAACCACAGAATCATAGAATCATAGAGTTATAGAAGCATAGAATCGCAGAATCATAGAATCATAGAATCATAATCATAGAATCAGAACCATAGAGTCATGGAGTCATAGAATCACAGAATCAGACCCATAGAGTCATAGAACCATAGAGTCATGGAGTCATAGAATCACAGAATCAGACCCATAGAGTCATAGAACCATAGAGTCATGGAGTCATAGAATCACAGAATCAGACCCATAGAGTCATAGAATCATAGAGTCATGGAGTCATAGAATCACAGAATCAGAACCATAGAGTCATAGAATCATAGAATCATGGAATCAACTCATAGCAGAATCATAGAATTGTAGAATCAAGAATTGTTGAAAAGACAGGTTGGAAAAGACCTCAGAGATCATCAAGTCCAACCTGTTACCTAATCCCTAACACCTCCTGACAACCAAACCATGGCTCCAAGTGCCACATCCAATCCTTTCTTGAACACCCCCAGGGATGGGGACTCCACCACCTCTCTGGGCAGCACATCCCAATGGCCAGCTCCTCTATCTGGGAAGAACTCTCTCCTCACCTCCAGCCTGAACCTCCTCTGGTGCAGCTTGAGACTGTGTCCTCTTGTTCTGGTGCTGAGTGCCTGGGAGAAGAGACCAAGCCCCACCTGGCTACAACTTCCCTTCAGGTAGTTGTAGTGTCTCATCCAGGCTCTCCCTAAACACCTCCAGTGATGGTGACTCCACCACCTCCCTGGGCAGCACATTCCCATGGCCAATCTCTCTTGCTGGGAAGAACTTCTTCCTGACATCCAGCCTGAACCTCCCCTGGCGCAGCCTCAGAGGTCCCTTCTGTGGTGGTTTTGGGCTGTACCTTTAAAAGTAGTTACAGATTTTGAGCACAAAAGTAGAACAAAAGTACATAAGCACACATATTCCTTGCTTTCCATCGTGGAGTGCAGTTTCTGCTTGTAAGTGCAGCTTCATTTGCTTCTGACTGGGTTGGGCCGGCAAAAGTTAATGCTGGGAGGCGGGAGGGAAACTTCAACCCACCGCCACACCTTCCAACCCAAATCCTTCGGTGACTGTGTGGTGAGTCCATGGCTCTCTGCTGGCCGTGGCAGCGCTCAGCCTTGGAGAGCAGAGCCCAGGCTACCCTGCAGCCCTATGCAGATGAGGCTATTAACTTCTGATGTGGATGCAGAGAACGGGGCGTTGCCTTTTCCTGACGCCACTAGGTACGAACATTCCGGGGAGCAGGCTCGTCGTTCCAGGAATCAAATGGCTGAGCAGCCACTAATGAGGCAGGCAAGGAGCTTCACTCATCCTCGGAGGATTTGAAGGCAGGAAGAGAGGCAGCAGCTCGTTCCATTATTCATGCTGCCTTGTTTGAGTTTCAAATCACAAGGAGTCACAGCAAAGGGGGGAGGGGGGACGGACGTGCTGCTGACCTTCTCTGCTCAAGGAGTGAGGGATGGGTCTTAAAAGTCCCCTCACCCAACTGGCACCCCTCCTTGCAGTCCTGGCTGAGAGCTTCCTCCCTGCTTGGAGCCCATGCAAAGGGTGAGTGAGCTCCCAGATGCTCAAACCTGTAACATGCCAGGGGGTGCCCCAGGGATGGCCTGGAGTGAGGGAGATGCACTGGCAGCACCTTTCCTGTGCTGCTGCCTGTGGTTGCTGGGTGCTGCCCACCTATAGGACCTGGCAGCACCGAGGAGGTCACCCAGGTAGAGCTGCACCATCTCCACCACTGCTCCAGCACCAGCCATGGTCACTATTCAGATTACTCTTGCAGCCCCAACCAGTGGCCTAGCACAGGCAACAAGCAGAGCTGGCTCAGATGGAGGATCCACACCCCATGCAGGGCCCCACAGCAAGAAGCACCCAAGACAATTGTGCAGTCACCCTGGGAGAACCCAAACTGTCCACGCCATGGGTAGAGCACCCAGACCTTTTCCCATTTGCTCCTTCCCTCCCTGTGCCCTGTGCAGCACCAGGAGGAGGTGTGCTTGTTGCATCATGGATCATTTCAAACACACCATGTTCTGCTGGAAAGAAATTGGGAAAAGGAGGGAGAAGAACTGTCCTGTGCTGGGGAGGTTTAGGTTGGAGATTAGGAACAATTCCTTCCCTGCAAGATCTGTCAGGGATTGGCACAGGCTGCCCAGGGAGGTGCTGGAGTCCCCAGCCCTGGAGGTGTTCAAGAAATGTTTGGATGTGGCACTTTGGGACATGAATCATAGAATCATAGAATTGTTAGGGGTGGAAGGGAGCTCAAGGCTCAGCCAGTCCCAACCCCCCTGCCATGGGCAGGGACACCTCACACTGCAGCAGGTTGCTCACAGCCACATCCAGCCTGGCTGCAAACACCTCCAGGCAGGAGGCTGCCACCACCTCCCTGGGCAACCTGTGCCAGGCTTTCACCACCCTCATGGGGAACTACTTCTTCCTAACATCCAATCTGAACCTACCCAGTTCTAGTTTTGTACCATGCCCCCAGTCCTATCACTCCCTGACACAATAAAAAGTCCCTCCCCAGCTTTCTTGTAGCCCCCTTCAGATACTGGAAGGCCACAATGAGGTCTCCTCAGAGCCTTCTCTTCTCCAGACTGAACAGCCCCAACTCCTTCAGTCTGTGCTCACAGCAGAGCAGCTCCAGCCCTCTGCTCATCCTCGTGGCCCTTCTCTTCCAGCACCTCCAGATCCCTCCTGTAATAGGGGCTCCAGAACTGGAGGCAGTACTCCAGGTGGGGTCTCACCAGAGCTGAGCAGAGGGGAGAATCCCCTCCCTTGCCCTGCTGGCCACACTTCTCCTGCTGCAGCCCAGGCTCTGATTGGCTTTCCGGGCTGCAAGTGCACCCTGAGAGCTCCTGTTGAGCTTCTCCTCCCCCAGCACCCCCAAGTCTCTCTCCTCAGGGCTGCTCTCCAGCCAGTCCCTGCCCAGCCTGGATTTGTGCCTGGGATTGCCTCCACCCAGCTGCAGGACCCTGCCCTTGGTCTTGTTGAAGCTCCTGAGGTTGGCTTGTGCCCACCTCTCCAGCCTGTCCAGGTCCCTCTGGATGGATCCCTTCCTCCAGCCTGTCTGCTGCACCACACAGCTTGGTGCCATCAGCAAACCTGCTGAGGCTGCACTCAGTGCCACTGTCCATGGCACCCACAGAGATGCTGAACAAGCCTGGTCCCAGGGCTGATCCCTGAGGGACTCTGCTTGTCCCTGGCCTCCACTGGGACATGGACCCATTGACAGCCAGTCTTTGGGTGCAGCCCTCAAGCCAGTTCTGTATCCAGCTAGTGGTCCACCCATCAAACCCAAGTGAAACCTCCCTCACCAGAAGGCTCCCAAAGGGGCCCAGTCCTCCCCTGTGGCCGGCAGGAGGTGAGGGGCTGGTCATCCAGGCTGTCTGTCCATCTGTCTGCCTGCTGGACCACACCAAAGGTCATCCTTCTCTTCCAGCCACCTGATGGACCACACCAAAGGTCATCCTTCTCTTCCAGCCACCTGATGGACCACACCAAAGGTCATCCTTCTCTTCCAGCCATCTGATGGACCACACCAGCTGGTCATCCAGCCTGGCCAGCCATCTGCTTGATGGACCACACCAACCAGTCATCCTTATCCTCCTTACAAGAAGGGCTGGAATCAGTGATCTCCAGGGCTTGCAACCAGATGATCTTAGAGGTCCCTTCCAGCCCAAACCATTCTATGATCTTATGGTTCTCTCACCTTCTCTAGGTGAACCTGCCTGAGAAGAAGGGCTGGACTCAATGATCTCCAGGGCTTGCAACCAGATGATCTTTAAGGTCTCTTCCAACCTGTTCTATGATTCCTGCCTGAGAAGAAGGACTGGACTCAGTGATCTCAAGGGGCTGGAACCAGATGATCTTTAAGGTCCCTTCCAACCCAAACCATTCTATGATCTTATGGTTCTCTGACCTTCTCTAGGTGAACTTGCCTTAGAAGGGGGTTGTGGACTCAATGCTCTCCAGAGGTCCCTTCCAACCCCTCCCATGCAGTGGTTCTGTGACCCTGCCTCACCAACAGAATCAGGAACATTTGGAGCACGTTTTTGGCTCCATCAGCATGGCCAACATGGGGTTAAACCTCCCCCTTCCCCTGTTCCTGCTCTCCAGACCAGGCTGCATTAGCTTGGCTTCTGCTTGGGAATTTGCAAGCCAGGGCTTAGAAGGAAACATTTCTTTTCCTGCCCTTCAATGATCAAACAAGTGGCACCGAGGCAGGGGGAAGCAGGGTTTCCATTAGTGCAGCTGTTTGCTTCTTGCTGTAAAATATCCAATTGGGTGACATTTCCATCAGCCCTTGCCTTGGATCAAAGCTCCAACGGCAGAACAATCTCCAGGCTTTTAGACTTCACAGGGTTTGGGTTTCTGAGCCCTCCCTCCCTCCCTTTCTAAAGGGACACTGCTGAAGGTGACTGTGGTTCCTTCTCCAAGGACCAAAGGAAAAGTGATGGAAACAAGAGCCTTGAGAAGACCCCAGGGAAGTGGCCTGGGGGGGTTGTGCACATGGCCCCTCCCAGAGTGGGCTTTCCAGCTACCTGGGAAGCTGCTGCCACCCCTCCTCCATCTGGCAGGAGGTGAGCACCAGGGCATCCTCATCAACTGTCCAGTTCTGGGCCCCTCAGTTTAAGAAGGACATTGAGACACTTGAACATGTCCAAAGAAAGGCAACAAAGAGGTCTGGAGCACAGCCCTGTGAGGAGAGGCTGAGGGAGCTGGGGTTGCTTAGCCAGAAGAAGAGGAGGCTCAGGGGAGCCCTTCTTGCTCTCCACAACTACCTGAAGGAAGGTTGCAGCCAGGTGGGGGTTGGTCTCTTCTCCCAGGCAAGCAGCACCAGAACAAGAGGACACAGTCTCAAACTGTGCCAGGGGATGTTTAGGCTGGAGGTGAGAAGAAAGTTCTTCCCAGAAAGAGTAGTTGGCCATTGGAATGCCCAGGGAGGTGCTGGAGTCCCCATCCCTGGAAGTGTTCAAGAGGGGACTGGATGTGGCACTTGGAGCCATGGTTTAGTTGTCAGGAGATGTTGGGTGATAGGTTGGACTTGATGATCTCTGAGGTCTTTTCCAACCTTACTGATTCTATGTTTGTCAGATGGAAGAGCCAATCACTGAAAGGTGAGATCCAGCATGACACCCCAGAGTGTCAGGAGGGTGAAACTAGCTGCTCCTCCAGCAGCCCCCCAAGTCAAAGCTCTCGTCTTGGTTCCATCTCAGCCTGGCATGTCACAAACCCATTTTGTGTGATTTCAGGGCAAAGATGCCTCCAAACACCAGTTCTGCAGGCCACTGCCTTGGGACACCTGCAGGGGTGGTGACTCTACCACCTCCCTGGGCAGCCTCTTCCAAGGCCTGAAAGCTCTTCCAGTAGAATAGAATAGAATAGAATAGAATAGAATAGAATAGAATAGAATAGAATAGAATAGAATAGAATAGAATAGGAGTGGCACTTGAATGGAATGGAATGGAATTGAATTGAATTGAAATGAATTGAATTGAATTGAATTGAATTGAATTGAATTGAATTGAATTGAATTGAATTGAACTGAATTGAGTTGAGTTGAATTGAATTGAGTTGAATTGAATTGAATTGAATTGAATTGAGTTGAATTGAACTGAACTGAACTGAATTGAATTGAATTGAGTTGAATTGAATTGAATTGAGTTGAATTGAATTGAATTGAATTGAATTGAATTGAATTGAATTGAATTGAATTGAATTGAATTGAATTGAATTGAATGAATGGAATGGAATGGAATGGAATGGAATGGAATGGAATGGAATGGAATGGAATGGAATGGAATGGAATGGAATGGAACGGAATGGAACTGAATTGAATTGAATTGAATTGAATTGAATTGAATTGAATTGAATTGAATTGAATTGAATTGAATTGAATTGAATTGAGTTGAATGGAATGGAATGGAATGGAACGGAATGGAATGGAAGGAACGGAACAGAATGGAATGGAATGGAATGGAATGGAATGGAATGGAACTGAATTGAATTGAATTGAATTGAATTGAATTGAATTGAATTGAATTGAATTGAATTGAATTGAATTGAATTGAATTGAATTGAATTGAATTGAATTGAATTAACCAGGTTGGAAAATACCTCAGAGATCATCCAGTCCAACCTCTCACCCAACACTATTTGATCAACTCAACCATGGCACCAAGTGCCTCATCCAGGCTCTTCCTAAACACCTCCAGGGATGGGGACTCCACCACCTCCCTGGGCAGCACATCCCAATGGCCAATCTCTCTTGTTGGGAAGAACTTCTCCCAAACATCCAGCCTGAACCTCCCCTGGCACAGCCACTGGGCTTTCAGGAGTAAGGGTGGCATCCTGCCAGCCCTTCAGAGCGAAGGGGAGGCTGGGGGGAAGCAGGGTGGCCCACCTGCAGGCTGGCATGTCTGTGTAGTGGCAGGGTGGCATCTGAGCCCAGCTCTGCCACACACAGATAGGAGCAAGCTCTGAAGCCCCTCTAGGCAGGGCTCCATTCTCTGGTGGCATGGAAATGTCTTTGCAGAGCAACACGGCTTGGAAGTGGCTGTTTATCTCACTTGGATAACAATCTGCTGCACATCTTGTGTCAGACTAATTAGAGTATAATTACCTTGGGTGGGTTGGTTTTTTTTCATAGCAGGTATTTTAATTGCTGCAGGATTCACACTCCTGCTGCAGGGAGTCCCGCTCTGGCCTGGCCGTGGCACAGCCGGCTCCTGTCTGGCTCTGCCACCTGATACCTCTGGGCACACAAGCCACACATTCCTGGCATCACCAGCTCTGCCCAGCACCATGCTTCCTGAGCTCTCCTCCTCCCCTGTCTCCTCCTCCTCTTCCTCCTCCTTTTCCTCCTCCTTCCCCTCCTCCTCCTTCCCATCCTCCTCCTCCTCCTCCTCCTCCTCCTCCTCCTCCTCCTCCTCCTCCTCCTCCTCCTTCTCCTTCTCCTTCTCCTTCTTCTCCTTCTCCTTCTCCTTCTCCTTCTCCTTCTCCTTCTCCTTCTCCTTCTCCTTCTCCTCCTTCTCCTTCTCTTTCTCCTCCTCCTCCTCCTTCTCCTTCTCTTTCTCCTCCTCCTCCTCCTTCTCCTTCTCTTTCTCCTCCTTCTCCTTCTCTTTCTCCTCCTTCTTCTCCTTCTTCTCCTCCTCTCCTCAGTTACCCTATTTCCCTCACCCACCTTTCCATCCCCTCAGCCTCCTCTCCCTGCCCTCAGCCTCCTCTCCTTCCCAGCCCTGTTCCTTAGGTCTCTGGACTCTTTTCTCTGCTGCCTGTTTCCCAGCAGGTTCCGTTCCTCCTTTTCCATTTGTTTTCTCCCACCATCAATTTTTCATGCTGGATAGCTGAGGATCATTAATTGATGATTCATGGGACCACTGTGGCGACCACACATAATGAGAGGCTGGCTGCTAACCTGTTGCAGAGGCAGCTCTCAGGAATTCCAGGCTAATTAGGAGATGTTTTTAGCACGTTCCAAAAGCCCTCACAGAACCAAGGCTGATTTATTCCTGGATAGAACTTGAGGGCCCACCTCAGTGGCAGCAGAATCTGTCCCCTCTGGGGTCCTGGGGTACTCTGTGGAATGAGGACAGGGCTGGGGAACCTTAGGGAAAAGTGAAGGGTCTGGAGAACAGATCTGGTGAAGAGCAGCTGAGGGAGCTGGGGCTGTTCAGCCTGGAGAAAGGGAGGCTGAGAGGAGACCTCATTGCTCTCTACAGCTCCCTGACAGAGGGTTGCAGTGAGGTGGGGGCTGGTCTCTTCTCCCTAGTATCAGGTGATAGAATGAGAGGGAAAGGCCTGAAATTGCACCAGGGGAGGGTGAGGTTGGAGATGAGGAAATATTTCTTTGCTGCAAGAGTGATCAGGAATTGGAACTGGAACTGATGGAGTCCCCATCCCTGGAGGTGTTCAAGAAACTTGTGGCCCTGGCACTTCAAACAAACTCTCAAACAATTTGCTGAAGGTTTTGGAAAGGTCTCCTCCACCCTATGCCATAGAGCAATGGTGGGTGCCAGTCATGGGTGCCAGCTCTTCCCTCAGGCTCCCTGCATCCTGTGGGGTGGTTCCACAGTGTCCCCAGGCCTCATTCCAAGCCAGGTTTCCATTCAGCAAAGGACATCCCATGTTGTACAGATGCCACTGAGAAGGTTTCTCTGTGTGCTACTCCACTCATTTTGGGGAGGGTCACCAAAGGCAGCTCTCAGCAGGGAGGAATTACAGGCAAGAAGGATCCTGACAAGAAAATGACAGCCAAGAGTGGCCCAAAGAGAGCTGTTGAAGATTAATAACCCTGTTATTGGAGGCATTCCTTCCCTGTGTAAGGACAAACATAAATACACTTGGAAGCTTCCAGATGGCCATGCCAGGAGCTGAATCCATCAGGCTGTTGTCTGCTCTGTCAGCAACTGCCAGCAATAGGCTGCCCAGAGAGGTGGTGGAGTCTCCTTCTCTGGAGACATTCCAACCCCCTCCCTGGACATTGAGATGCTGGGCAAGCTGCTGGGGGTGCCCCTGCTTGAGGAGTGTAGGTTGGACTGGATGATATCCAGAGGCTCCAGAGGGCTTGGACAAGATGACCTTTGAGGATCCCTTCCAACCCAATGCCACCACTGAACCTGTAAGCCTCTTTTGCTCCTCACCTTTTCCATCCAAGCTGATCCGAGCACTTGGAGGCATCCCTGCTTACTGCAGGGGGCTTGGACAAGATGACCTTTGAGGGTCCCTTCCAACCCAATGCCACCTCTGAATTTGTAAGACTCCTTTACTCCTCACCTTTGCCATCCAAGCTGATCTGGGCACTTGGAGGCATCCCTGCTTACTGCAGGGAACTTGGACAAGATGACCTTTGAGGGTCCCTTCCAACCCAACGCCACCTCTGAACCTGTAAGCCTCTTTTGCTCCTCACCTCTCCCATCCAAGCTGATCTGGGAACTTGGAGGCATCCCTGCTTACTGCAGGGAACTTGGACAAGATGACCTTTGAGGGTCCCTTCCAACCCAACACCACCTCTGAACCTGTAAGCCTCTTTTACTCCTCACCTTTCCCATCCAAGCTGATCTGGGCACTTGGAGGCATCCCTGCTTACTGCAGGGATGTAGGACAAGATGACCTTTGAGGGTCCCTTCCAACCCAATGCCACCTCTGAACCTGTAAGCCTCTTTTGCTCCTCACCTTTCCCCTCCAAGCTGATTTGGTCTTGGTTTGCTATTTTTTTGTTGTTTGTTGTTTTTTTTCCCCCTTTTCTCTCCTGTTTTTAATTTTCCTGTCTTTCTCTCCCCTCCTTCATTTCTCCCTCTCTCTCTCTTTTCCCCCTTTCTCTCTCCTCTCTTTCCTTTTCTTCTTTCAGTACAGCAAAGTGTTCAACCCAGCCTTCCCATCAGGGGCCAGACATGCTCAGAGCCTTAATGATAGATTAAATACCAAATACTTTAACATTTGAAAAATGACATTTATTAGGGGGAGCTGTAAATAGAGGTGGGGGGAAGGGAAAGGAGAGAGAGGGAGAGAGAGAGAGAGAGAGGGAGAGGGAGGGGGGTGGGGAGGGAAAAAAACCCAACCCCAACCCTGACAATAGAACACAGTGTAGATCTTACACAAACTGCAGCAGCTCCATGTAATGACTATGATAATGTCAGTGCTAACAAGCAGATAATTGGCATCACGGAGATAATTTTTGGCACCTTATGCAGAGGGGAAACTGCTCTGCATAATTATTGTACCTAGGAAATGGGCTTCGTTTAACAGGGCCATTTGCATAAGGGTTGGAACTTTTGGGAAGCCAGCGAGGCTGCTGAAGGAGGGGGGTGGGGGCGGGGGGTTCGGGGGTGGTGATTTGTTTTCCCCGCACAACGATTGTTTATGCATGAGAATGGGCACCTGAGCACCGCAGCAATTAAAGCCGCGGCGACCCAGTTTGCGAGGGAGAGCTCCTTGTTGGCTTTTCCCGGCCCAGGCGGAGGCAGGAGCAGCGGGCTGCCCGCAAGCACCGACCGGGCTTTTATGGAGCCCTGTAAAACTGAGTCATTCCCCGCAGTAAAACTTGATTTCTTCCACTTTCACGGAGCTGGTAACTTCAGCCTTTCCTGAAGCGCTTCCCCAGGAGGCTGGGGAGGCGCTGGAGCAGCTTTCCCACAGCAGCTGTGTGAAACTCCGACCCCGGGAGCGTTCAAAGAACAAGAGGACACAGCCTCAAGCTGTGCTGGGGGGTTAAGGCTGGAGGTTAGGAAGTTCTTCCTAGAAAGAGAGATTGGCCATTGGAATGTGCTGCCCAGGGAGGTGGTGGAATCACCATCCCTGGAGGTGTTTAGGAAGAGCCTGGATGAGGCACTTGGTGCCATGGTTTAGTTGATTAGATGGTGTTGGGTGACAGGTTGGACTTGATGATCTCAAAGATCTCTTCCAACCTGGTTAATTCTATCCTATCCTATCCTATCCTATCCTATCCTATCCTATCCTATCCTATCCTATCCTATCCTATCCTATCCTATCCTATCCTATCCTATCCTATCCAATGCTATTCTATTCTATTCTATTCTATTCTATTCTATTCTATTCTATTCTATTCTATTCTATTCTATTCTATTCTATTCTACTCTACTCTATTCTATTCTATTCTATTCCTTTCCTAATCTATTTCTTTTATTTTCTTTTATTTTCTTTTATTTTCTTTCATTTTCTTTTCTTTTCTTTTATTTTATTTTCTATTCTATTCTATTCTTTTCTATTCTATTCTATTCTATTCTATTCTATTCTATTCTATTCTATTCTATTCCTATTTCTATTTCTATTTCTATTTCTATTCTAAAGCCAGGTTGGATTGGGCTCAGAGCAACTGGTCCAGTAGGTGTCCCTGCCCATAGCAGGGGGGTTGGAGGTGCTGGAGTCCCCATCCCTGGAGGTGTTCAAAAAGGGATTGAATGTGGCACTTGAAGCCATGGTTTAGTTAGTCACGAGCTGTTGGGTGATAGAATAGAATAGAATAGAATAGAATAGAATAGAATAGAATAGAATAGAATAGAATAGAATAGAATAGAATAGAATAGACCAGGTTGGAAGAGACCTCAGAGATCACCCAGTCCAACCTCTCACCCAACACCATCTAATCAATTAAACCATGGCACCAAGTGCCTCATCCAGGCTCTTCCTAAACACCTCTAGTGATGGGGACTCCACCACCTCCCTGGGCAGCACATTCCCATGGCCAATCTCTCTTGCTGGGAAGAACTTCCTCCTAACATCCAGTCCGAACCTCCCCTGGCACAGCTTGAGACTGTGTCCTCTTGTTCTGGTGCTGCTTGCCTGGGAGAAGAGACCAAGCCCCACCTGGCTACAACGTCCCTTCAGGTAGTTGTAGAGAGCAAGAAGGTCTCCCCTGAGCCTCCTCTTCTGCAGGCTAAGCAACCCCAGCTCCCTCAGCCTCTCCTCAGAGGGCTGTGCTCCAGACCCCTCCCCAGCTTTGTTGCCCTTCTCTGGACACTTTCAAGTGCCTCAATGTCCTTCTTAAATTGAGGAGCCCAGAACTGGACACAGGACTCGAGGTGTGGCCTTGAGTCACCTCCAGGGATGGTGACTCCACCACCTCCCTGGGCAGCACATCCCAATGGTGAACAACTCTCTCAGTGAAGAACTTTCTCCTCACCCTGGCCCCCATCCCCTTCTCCAGCAGGAAAATCTCAGCACCAGGAAGGGATGGAAGCTCATGCAGGAGAACCAGAGAGCCTGGAGAGCTTTGGACCAGTCAGGGGGAGGGGATGCTGGTCAAACCTTGACTGCATCCCCCACGGCCTCGTGGGAAATCAGCTGCCTGGGTGGGCAGGAGAGGAACTGGGGGCTCCATGGAGAGGAACTGTGAGCTCTGGCCATTTTCCCTCGTTCAGCTGGGGGAGCCCATCTTGATTCAAGATGCTGAGGACATTATTGATCTAAACAAGTTGTCAGTGAAGGAAAAGTTGTAATTGCTGCTGTAGTTGCATTGTAACCCAGCAGCCCCGAAGGGAAATTAAACTTTGTAGCTAATAGGGTTGTATGATCCTTCAACCTTTGATGTATTGAGTCCCCAGCAGCCCCTGGAATACTGATTTGATGCACAAAGGATCATTTTTAACAGCAGCTGGACCTCTAATTTCCTGTGATCCAATTCCCCCTTTCGATCCTGCCGTGGGGGGCGTGTGTCTGTGTGTGTGTGTGTGTGTGCAGCTGGGGAGGCAGGGAAGGAAGAGCTTCAGTCCCCTGAGGCAGCATCCTCCATCTTTTGAGCCTCTGCCCTCAACTGCCACATTTCTGCAAGCCCCTGGCTCCTCCTGCATGACTAAACCGAGCAGGAATGATGGTCAGGAGAAGGCAGAGCTGCTGCTCTGTGTGTGTATGGGTGCTGTGAGGATCGGCCAGAAGTGGCTCACCTCTGCCTGGATCCCTGCAGGAAGGAAGGGCTGCTCCTTAGGCTCCCTGCAGGAAGGAAGGGCTGCTCCTTAGGCTCCCTGCAGGAAGGAAGGGCTGCTCCTTAGGCTCCCTGCAGGAAGGAAGGGCTGCTCCTTAGGCTCCCTGCAGGAAGGGCTGCTCCTTAGGCTCCCTGCAGGAAGGAAGGGCTGCTCCTTAGGCTCCCTGCAGGAAGGAAGGGCTGCTCCTTAGGCTCCCTGCAGGAAGGAAGGGCTGCTCCTTAGGCTCCCTGCAGGATGGAAGGGCTGCTCCTTAGGCTCCCTGCAGGAAGGGCTGCTCCTTAGGCTCACTGCAGGAAGGGCTGCTCCTTAGGCTCCCTGCAGGAAGGGCTGCTCCTTAGGCTCCCTGCAGGAAGGGCTGCTCCTTAGGCTCCCTGCAGGAAGGGCTGCTCCTTAGGCTCCCTGCAGGAAGGGCTGCTCCTTAGGCTCCCTGCAGGATGGAAGGGCTGCTCCTTAGGCTCCCTGCAGGAAGGGCTGCTCCTTAGGCTCCCTGCAGGATGGAAGGGCTGCTCCTTAGGCTCCCTGCAGGATGGAAGGGCTGCTCCTTAGGCTCCCTGCAGGAAGGGCTGCTCCTTAGGCTCACTGCAGGAAGGGCTGCTCCTTAGGCTCCCTGCATGAAGGGCTGCTCCTTAGGCTCCCTGCAGGAAGGGCTGCTCCTTAGGCTCCCTGCAGGAAGGAAGGGCTGCTCCTTAGGCTCCCTGCAGGAAGGAAGGGCTGCTCCTTAGGCTCCCTGCAGGAAGGGCTGCTCCTTAGGCTCCCTGCAGGAAGGAAGGGCTGCTCCTTAGGCTCCCTGCAGGAAGGGCTGCTCCTTAGGCTCCCTGCAGGAAGGAAGGGCTGCTCCTTAGGCTCCCTGCAGGAAGGGCTGCTCCTTAGGCTCCCTGCAGGAAGGGCTGCTCCTTAGGCTCCCTGCAGGCAGGAAGGGCTGCTCCTTAGGCTCCCTGCAGGAAGGGCTGCTCCTTAGGCTCCCTGCAGGAAGGAAGGGCTGCTCCTTAGGCTCCCTGCAGGAAGGAAGGGCTGCTCCTTAGGCTCCCTGCAGGATGGAAGGGCTGCTCCTTAGACTCCCTGCATGAAGGGCTGCTCCTTAGGCTCCCTGCAGGAAGGCTGGGCTGCTCCTTAGGCTCCCTGCAGGAAGGAAGGGCTGCTCCTTAGGCTCCCTGCAGGATGGAAGGGCTGCTCCTTAGGCTCCCTGCAGGAAGGAAGGGCTGCTCCTTAGGCTCCCTGCAGGAAGGAAGGGCTGCTCCTTAGGCTCCCTGCAGGAAGGGCTGCTCCTTAGGCTCCCTGCAGGAAGGAAGGGCTGCTCCTTAGGCTCCCTGCAGGAAGGGCTGCTCCTTAGGCTCCCTGCAGGATGGAAGGGCTGCTCCTTAGGCTCCCTGCAGGAAGGAAGGGCTGCTCCTTAGGCTCCCTGCAGGAAGGAAGGGCTGCTCCTTAGACTCCCTGCATGAAGGGCTGCTCCTTAGGCTCCCTGCAGGAAGGAAGGGCTGCTCCTTAGGCTCCCTGCAGGAAGGGCTGCTCCTTAGGCTCCCTGCAGGAAGGAAGGGCTGCTCCTTAGGCTCCCTGCAGGAAGGGCTGCTCCTTAGGCTCCCTGCAGGATGGAAGGGCTGCTCCTTAGACTCCCTGCATGAAGGGCTGCTCCTTAGGCTCCCTGCAGGAAGGAAGGGCTGCTCCTTAGGCTCCCTGCAGGAAGGGCTGCTCCTTAGGCTCCCTGCAGGAAGGAAGGGCTGCTCCTTAGGCTCCCTGCAGGAAGGGCTGCTCCTTAGGCTCCCTGCAGGATGGAAGGGCTGCTCCTTAGGCTCCCTGCAGGAAGGAAGGGCTGCTCCTTAGGCTCCCTGCAGGAAGGAAGGGCTGCTCCTTAGGCTCCCTGCAGGAAGGAAGGGCTGCTCCTTAGGCTCCCTGCAGGAAGGAAGGGCTGCTCCTTAGGCTCCCTGCAGGATGGAAGGGCTGCTCCTTAGGCTCCCTGCATGAAGGGCTGCTCCTTAGGCTCCCTGCAGGAAGGAAGGGCTGCTCCTTAGGCTCCCTGCAGGATGGAAGGGCTGCTCCTTAGGCTCCCTGCAGGAAGGGCTGCTCCTTAGGCTCCCTGCAGGAAGGGCTGCTCCTTAGGCTCCCTGCAGGAAGGGCTGCTCCTTAGGCTCCCTGCAGGAAGGAAGGGCTGCTCCTTAGGCTCCCTGCAGGAAGGAAGGGCTGCTCCTTAGGCTCCCTGCAGGAAGGAAGGGCTGCTCCTTAGGCTCCCTGCAGGAAGGGCTGCTCCTTAGGCTCCCTGCAGGAAGGGCTGCTCCTTAGGCTCCCTGCAGGAAGGGCTGCTCCTTAGGCTCCCTGCAGGATGGAAGGGCTGCTCCTTAGGCTCCCTGCAGGATGGAAGGGCTGCTCCTTAGGCTCCCTGCAGGATGGAAGGGCTGCTCCTTAGGCTCCCTGCAGGAAGGAAGGGCTGCTCCTTAGGCTCCCTGCAGGATGGAAGGGCTGCTCCTTAGGCTCCCTGCAGGATGGAAGGGCTGCTCCTTAGGCTCCCTGCAGGATGGAAGGGCTGCTCCTTAGGCTCCCTGCAGGATGGAAGGGCTGCTCCTTAGGCTCCCTGCAGGAAGGAAGGGCTGCTCCTTAGGCTCCCTGCAGGAAGGAAGGGCTGCTCCTTAGGCTCCCTGCAGGAAGGAAGGGCTGCTCCTTAGGCTCCCTGCAGGAAGGAAGGGCTGCTCCTTAGGGAAGGTAGGATCAGGAGGCTGCAGAGCTGAGAGACCAGAGGGAAAGACAATCCTGGTGTGCAGCAGCAAGAGCAGCCAGGATGGGAGGCCTGAGTTGCTTCCTAGGATTTTTCACACCGAGAGCCTGGCCCAGGCTGCCCAGAGAGATGGGGGATGCCCCATCCCTGGAAGCATTGCAGCTCAGCTTGTCTGGGGCTCTGAGCAGCCTGCTCTAGCTGCAGATGTCCCTGCTGACCGCAGGGGGGTTGGATTAGATGAGTTTTAGAGGTCCCCTTCCCATCCAAACCGGTCTGGGATTCCACAGTTCCGTGAACCACTTGGTGCTATTGCTCTTCCCTGTGGCTCTCACTGCCCACGCCAGCAGCCCCAGCACCAGGCTGGAGAGGCTCCAGCTCCAGCCTGCGTGGGAAAGAGCTCCTGCTGTGACCTCTCTAGCTCATGGTGGAGTTGCTGCTGCCACATCCTACCAGGGAACACGGTTTTTTTTTTTGCAGCAGGAGCCTGAGGCTCCTGAATTCAGCCTCCAGCAAGGGTGAAACTTGGCAGTGCTGGCTTGATGGCTGGGCTGGATGGCCTGAAAGGTCCCTTCCAGCCACAGAGACTCTGTGATGCTAATGTCCCATCCTCCTGCCTTAGCCATGGTTTCCTTCCGGGGGCCATCACTGCTGGCTCTGAGCTCAGCCACCCTGCTCCCCCATTAATCACCCACAATTATAAGGCAGCAATCTGCTGAAGAGCCTGTCCCCAGAGGTCACCCAGCAGGGAATTAATAGTCCTCAGCTCTCTGCTTGGGAAATCAGCAGGGATGAGTCTTATTGGGCTGGGGATGGGAGCTCTGGGCTGGGGATAGGAGCCCTGGGCTGGGGATGGGAGCTCTGGGCTGGGCAAGAGAGGTCCAAGGCTGGGGATGGGAGCCCTGGGCTGGGGATGTGAGCCCTGGGCTGGGGATGGGAGCCCTGGGCTGGGGATGGGAGCCTTGGGCTAGGGATAGGAGCCCTGGGCTGGGGATGGGAGCTCTGGGCTGGGCAAGAGAGGTCCAAGGCTGGGGATGGGAGCCCTGGGCTGGGGATGGGAGCCTTGGGCTAGGGATGGGAGCCCTGGGCTGGGGATGGGAGCCTTGGGCTAGGGATGGGAGCCCTGGGCTGGGGATGGGAGCCCTGGGCTGGGGATGGGAGCCTTGGGCTGGGGATGGGAGCCTTGGGCTGGGGATGGGAGCCTTGGGCTGGGGATGGGAGCTTTGGGCTAGGGATGGGAGCCCTGGGCTGGGGATGGGAGCCCTGGGCTGGGGATGGGAGCTTTGGGCTGGGGATGGGAGCCTTGGGCTGGGGATGGGAGCTTTGGGCTGGGGATGGGAGCCCTGGGCTGGGCTGTGCATTCCCAGCATGTCCCAGAGCTCCCCCAAAACCTAACCCTGGGGCCCCTTGCACCAAGGCTCTGCTTGCCCAGGCTCCCCCTGCTCCAGCAGGCAGCCCAAGTGACAGACCTCAGCCAGCCTTCACAAGGACACTTCAGTGCTGTCTTATGAAGACATTCTCCCTAATTACTGCAGTTAATTAGAGCTTCACAGCCACTGAGAGTTCTGCAGAAAGAGCAGACCTCGAGGACACATCAAGATCCCTGCTCACCACTGTCCCCACCGTGGCAGAGGGGACCTGCACTCCACTTCCACGTCCCCACCGTGGCAGAGGGGACCTGCACTCCACTTCCACGTCCCCACCGTGGCAGAGGGGACCTGCACTCCACTTCCATGTCCCCACCGTGGCAGAGGGGACCTGCACTCCACTGCCACATCCCCACCGTGGCAGAGGGGACCTGCACTCCACTTCCATGTCCCCACCGTGGCAGAGGGGACCTGCACTCCACTGCTATGTCCCTACCGTGGCAGAGGGGACCTGCACTCCACTGCCACATCCCCACCGTGGCAGAGGGGACCTGCACTCCACTGCTATGTCCCTACCGTGGCAGAGGGGACCTGCACTCCACTGCCACATCCCCACCGTGGCAGAGGGGACCTGCACTCCACTGCCACATCCCCACCGTGGCAGAGGGGACCTGCACTCCACTGCCACGTCCCCACCGTGGCAGAGGGGACCTGCACTCCACTGCCACATCCCCACCGTGGCAGAGGGGACCTGCACTCCACTTCCATGTCCCCACCGTGGCAGAGGGGACCTGCACTCCACTGCTATGTCCCTACCGTGGCAGAGGGGACCTGCACTCCACTGCCACATCCCCACCGTGGCAGAGGGGACCTGCACTCCACTGCCACGTCCCCACCGTGGCAGAGGGGACCTGCACTCCACTGCCACATCCCCACCGTGGCAGAGGGGACCTGCACTCCACTTCCATGTCCCCACCGTGGCAGAGGGGACCTGCACTCCACTGCCACATCCCCACCGTGGCAGAGGGGACCTGCACTCCACTGCCACATCCCCACCGTGGCAGAGGGGACCTGCACTCCACTGCCACATCCCCACCGTGGCAGAGGGGACCTGCACTCCACTGCCACGTCCCCACCGTGGCAGAGGGGACCTGCACTCCACTGCCACGTCCCCACCGTGGCAGAGGGGACCTGCACTCCACTGCCACATCCCCACCGTGGCAGAGGGGACCTGCACTCCACTGCCACATCCCCACCGTGGCAGAGGGGACCTGCACTCCACTGCTATGACCCTACCGTGGCAGAGGGGACCTGCACTCCACTTCCATGTCCCCACCGTGGCAGAGGGGACCTGCACTCCACTGCTATGTCCCTACCGTGGCAGAGGGGACCTGCACTCCACTGCCACATCCCCACCGTGGCAGAGGGGACCTGCACTCCACTGCCACATCCCCACCGTGGCAGAGGGGACCTGCACTCCACTGCTATGTCCCTACCGTGGCAGAGGGGACCTGCACTCCACTGCCACGTCCCCACCGTGGCAGAGGGGACCTGCACTCCACTGCCACATCCCCACCGTGGCAGAGGGGACCTGCACTCCACTTCCATGTCCCCACCGTGGCAGAGGGGACCTGCACTCCACTGCTATGACCCTACCGTGGCAGAGGGGACCTGCACTCCACTTCCATGTCCCCACCGTGGCAGAGGGGACCTGCACTCCACTGCCATGTCCCTACCGTGGCAGAGGGGACCTGCACTCCACTGCCACATCCCCACCGTGGCAGAGGGGACCTGCACTCCACTGCTATGACCCTACCGTGGCAGAGGGGACCTGCACTCCACTTCCATGTCCCCACCGTGGCAGAGGGGACCTGCACTCCACTGCCATGTCCCTACCGTGGCAGAGGGGACCTGCACTCCACTGCCACATCCCCACCGTGGCAGAGGGGACCTGCACTCCACTGCCACATCCCCACCGTGGCAGAGGGGACCTGCACTCCACTGCTATGTCCCTACCGTGGCAGAGGGGACCTGCACTCCACTGCCACGTCCCCACCGTGGCAGAGGGGACCTGCACTCCACTGCCACATCCCCACCGTGGCAGAGGGGACCTGCACTCCACTTCCATGTCCCCACCGTGGCAGAGGGGACCTGCACTCCACTTCCATGTCCCCACCGTGGCAGAGGGGACTCCACTCTGCCACCAACCGGCAGGTCAGGGAAGTGCCCTGGCTTCTGAGTCCCTGCTGAGGACAGCAGGCAATTTAGACCTGAGTGCAGCAACTAATTAAATCAATATGAGCTAATGAACAGCAATTAGAGGTCCAGCTAGGCACATCTTCTCTTGTAAATACTGTTTCTCTCCCAAGGGGAAGCTCTTTTTTAATAATCTGTTTGTGTTTCATTTCCAGGAGCTGTAATTCCCTGCAGAAGCAATTTGGGAAAGTGATTTGTTTGGCTGTGTAATTGCCAAGGCACTGGGTTGGACTCCTTTGCTCTCCTCAGCTTCCTGCTCCTCCCCCAAAGCAACACCACCCATGGGGCCCAGTGGGCTTCATTGCTCTCTGCATCTCCCACCTGTGGGGTTGGGGTGGAGGGGTCCTGGATCCTGCCTGGACATGAAGCATCTCCCCAGACACCATCCCCTTTGTGAGGACTTGGGGGCTATGGATCCCCTCAGACACTGTCCTCCTCATGGGGACTTGGGAGCTATGGATCCCCTCAGACACTGTCCTCCTCATGAGGACTTGGGGGCTATGGATCCCCTCAGACACTGTCCTCCTCATGAGGACTTGGGGGCTATGGATCCCCTCAGACACTGTCCTCCTCATGAGGAATCAGGGGGCTGGATCCCCTCAGACACTGTCCTCCTCATGAGGAATCAGGGGGCTATGGATCCCCTCAGACACTGTCCTCCTCATGAGGACTTGGGGGCTATGGATCCCCTCAGACACTGTCCTCCTCATGAGGAATCAGGGGGCTATGGATCCCCTCAGACACTGTCCTCCTCATGAGGACTTGGGGGCTATGGATCCCCTCAGACACTGTCCTCCTCATGAGGAATCAGGGGGCTATGGATCCCCTCAGACACTGACCTCCTCATGAGGACTTGGGGGCTATGGATCCCCTCAGACACTGTCCTCCTCATGAGGAATCAGGGGGCTATGGATCCCCTCAGACACTGTCCTCCTCATGAGGAATCAGGGGGCTATGGATCCCCTCAGACACTGTCCTCCTCATGAGGACTTGGGGGCTATGGATCCCCTCAGACACTGTCCTCCTCATGAGGAATCAGGGGGCTATGGATCCCCTCAGACACTGTCCTCCTCATGAGGACTTGGGGGCTATGGATCCCCTCAGACACTGTCCTCCTCATGAGGAATCAGGGGGCTGTGGATCCCCTCAGACACTGTCCTCCTCGTGAGGAATCAGGGGGCTGTGGATCCCCTCAGACACTGTCCTCCTCATGAGGAATCAGGGTGCTATGGATCCCCTCAGACACTGTCCTCCTCATGAGGACTTGGGGGCTATGGATCCCCTCAGACACTGTCCTCCTCATGAGGAATCAGGGGGCTATGGATCCCCTCAGACACTGTCCTCCTCATGAGGAATCAGGGGGCTGTGGATCCCCTCAGACACTGTCCTCCTCATGAGGAATCAGGGGGCTATGGATCCCCTCAGACACTGTCCTCCTCATG
The DNA here is from genome assembly GCA_033816785.1 of Picus viridis. Taxonomy (NCBI): domain Eukaryota; kingdom Metazoa; phylum Chordata; class Aves; order Piciformes; family Picidae; genus Picus; species Picus viridis. The sequence continues at coordinate 12,222,022 of CM066595.1, forward strand.
AGGACTTGGGGGCTATGGATCCCCTCAGACACTGTCCTCCTCATGAGGACTTGGGGGCTATGGATCCCCTCAGACACTGTCCTCCTCATGAGGAATCAGGGGGCTATGGATCCCCTCAGACACTGTCCTCCTCATGAGGAATCAGGGGGCTATGGATCCCCTCAGACACTGTCCTCCTCATGAGGAATCAGGGGGCTATGGATCCCCTCAGACACTGTCCTCCTCATGAGGAATCAGGGGGCTGTGGATCCCCTCAGACACTGTCCTCCTCGTGAGGAATCAGGGGGCTGTGGATCCCCTCAGACACTGTCCTCCTCGTGAGGAATCAGGGGGCTGTGGATCCCCTCAGACACTGTCCTCCTCATGAGGAATCAGGGGGCTGTGGATCCCCTCAGACACTGTCCTCCTCATGAGGAATCAGGGGGCTATGGATCCCCTCAGACACTGTCCTCCTCATGAGGACTTGGGGGCTATGGATCCCCTCAGACACTGTCCTCCTCATGAGGAATCAGGGGGCTATGGATCCCCTCAGACACTGTCCTCCTCATGAGGAATCAGGGGGCTGTGGATCCCCTCAGACACTGTCCTCCTCATGAGGAATCAGGGGGCTATGGATCCCCTCAGACACTGTCCTCCTCATGAGGACTTGGGGGCTATGGATCCCCTCAGACACTGTCCTCCTCATGAGGACTTGGGGGCTATGGATCCCCTCAGACACTGTCCTCCTCATGAGGACTTGGGGGCTATGGATCTCCCCAGACACTGTCCCCTTCATGAGGACTCAGGGGGCTATGGATCTCCCCAGACACCATGCCCTTCATGAAGTTGGACTGGATGATCTCTAAGGTCTTTTCCCAACCTGGTTAATTCTATTCTATTCTATTCTATTCTATTCTATTCTATTCTATTCTATTCTATTCTATTCTATTCTATTCTATTCTATTCTATTCTATTCCAGCCCATTCCAGCCCAGCCCAGCCCAGCCCAGCCCAGCCCAGCCCAGCCCAGCCCAGCCCATCCTTCAGGTCCCTTCCAGCCCTGACATTTCTATGATTCTATGATTCTAGGGAGCAGCCCAGTTGAAATGAGCTGGCCCAGCAGCCTGGCAAGCTGTCTTCAAACTGTGCAGTGAAGGGGAAGCCACCAATTTAAGAAGGACATTGAGACTCTTGAAGGTGTCCAGAGAAGGGCAATGAGGCTGGGGAGGGGTCTGGAGCACAGCCCTGTGAGGAGAGGCTGAGGGAGCTGGGGTTGCTTAGCCTGGAGAAGAGGAGGCTCAGGGGAGACCTCATTGCTTTCTCCAACTCCCTGAAGGGAGGTTGTAGCCAGGTGGGGCTTGGTCTCTTCTGCCAGGCAATCAGCACCAGAACAAGAGGACACAGTCTCAAGCTGTGCCAGGGGAGGGTTAGGCTGGAGGTGAGGAGAAAATTCTTCCCAGAGAGAGTTGTTGGCCTTTGGAATGTGCTGCCCAGGGAGGTGGTGGAGTCCCCATCCCTGGAGGTGATCAAGAGGGGATTGGATGTGGCACTTGTTACCACGGTCTAGTAGTCAATGAGGTGTTTGGTGCCAGGTTGGACTTGATGACCTTTGGGGTCTTTTCCAACCTTATTGGCTCTCTGATTCTGTGATTCTAGATGTTCTCATGGGGAAAACGTTTTTTTCCCCCACCCCTCTGGAGTCCAATCCTGCAGCCTGCTGTGAGAATTTGCCAGCCTTTCCTCATCTCAGCTGCAAAGAAAACCCTCTCAAATTAAACCCTGTGCCTCGTTTATTAGCAGTTAAATGCTTGCCTGAGCCTCTGAGCTAGGCTGGGCCGTGGGACGCTGGCTCTGCCATCCCCTAATTGCATATCTATGGCTTGTTTAGTTTGCAGCCAATTAGACAGGGAGCAGCTTCTCTGTGTGAGGATTAAAGAGGAGTTCCCACACGTCCTGCAGGGATCTGCTGGTACTGAATTCAGCGGCAGCACAGGGGCCCTGCCACCTCAAGGGGTGGGGGTCCTGGCAGCCCCCTGCTTGGGGTGCTTTGGGGTAAAAAGAGGAGGGTGGGGATGGGGCAGAGGTCTCCCTGTGCTCTGGGATGTAGAATGGAATGGAATGGAATGGAATGGAATAGAATAGGATAGAGTAGAATAGAATAGAATAGAATAGAATAGAATAGAATAGAATAGAATAGAATAGAATAGAATAGAATAGAATAGAATAGAATAGAATAGAACAGAATAGAATAGAATAGGGTAGAGTAGAATAGAATAGGGTAGAGTAGAATAGAATAGGGTAGGATAGAATAGGTTAGGATAGAGTAGGTTAGAATAGAATAGAATAGAATAGAATAGAATAGAATAGAATAGGGTAGAGTAGAATAGAATAGGGTAGGATAGAGTAGGTTAGAATAGAATAGAATAGAATAGAATAGAATAGAGTATTAGAATAGAATAGAATAGAATAGAATAGAATAGAATAGAATAGAATAGAATAGAATAGAATAGAATAGAATAGAATAGAATAGAATAGAATAGAATAGAATTAACCAGGTTGGGAAAAGAGCTCAGAGATCATCCAGTCCAACCTATCACCCAGCGCCATCTAATCAACTCAACCATGGCACCAAGCACCCCATCCAGGCTCTTCCTAAACACCTCCAGGGATGGGGACTCCACCACCTCCCTGGGCAGCACATTCCCATGGCCAGTCTCTCTTGCTGGGAAGAACTTCTTCCTGACATCCAGCCTGAACCTGCCCTGGCACAGCTGGAGACTGTGTCCTCTTGTTCTGGTGCTGGGTGCCTGGGGGAAGAGACCAACCCCCACCTGGCTACAACCTCCCTGCAGGGAGTTGGAGAGAGCAAGAAGGTCTCCCCTGAGCCTCCTCTTCTCCAGGCTGAGCAACCCCAGCTCCCTCAGCCTCTCCTCACAGGGCTGGGCTTCAAACCCCAGCTTTGCTGCCCATCTAAGATGGATTGCCCATGTAAGATGGGTTGAGCTTCAGGTGGCCCCAGGGTGAGGAGACTGTGGGTCCTGGGCATGGAGAGGAGGGCAGTTGTCATCCTACACAGGGAAAAAATGTAGAATCCCAGAATGCCAGCATGGTGGGGCTTGGAAGGGACCTCTGGAGATCATCCAGTCCAATCTCCCCTGCTCAAGCAGGGGCACCCACAGCAGCTTGTCCAGGCTCACAATGGCCAGGAGGGTTTGGAATCTCTGCAGAGTAGGAGACTCCACAACCTCTCTGGGCAGCCTGCCCCAGGGCTCCAGCAGCTTCACAACAAAGAAGTTTCTCCTCATCTTCAGGTGGAACCTCCTGGGCTCCAGTTTGTCCCATCACTGGGCACCACTGAGAAGAGTGTGGTACCATTCTCTTGCCCCCCACAAGTCCTTTAGCTCTTGCTGAGCATTGCTCAGCTCCCCTCTGGGGCTGCTCTTCTGCAGGCTCAGCAGCCCCAGGGCTCTCAGCCTTTCCTCCTCACAGGGATGCTCCAGGCCCCTCAGCAGCTTTGGAGCCTCCTCTGTATTCTCTCCTGTCTCCCTTGAACTGAGAATACTCAGGCACATCAGCTGGAGCTGGGCTTAGCCAGTGGGTCAGGTGTGGCAGTGCAGGGGCTCAGGGCAGCTCTGGTGCCACACCACAGTGCAGTGCCCGCTGTGCCCGCTGCTCTGGGCACTGCCAGAGCTGTGCTGGGAGGAACTACTTTCATTTTTGGTTTTGCATGTTCCAGGCACTCTGCCTTCGCTTCCAAGTCATCTCTCCTACCTCTTTCCCCCTCTAGCTGGGGTTGTAAATCGACTGCTTTTAATTACTTTCTAATGAAGTTCTATATAGCAACAGCTCACTCCAGGAGAGCTGAGCTGAGCTGATCTGGGACGGTCAAAACCTGCCTGTCTGAGCTCAAAACAGCACAGAAACCACCTGCAGCTCAGGGGGCTGGGGTGGGATGTGCACACAGGGCAAGGGCCTGCCCCAGAGTCAGCAAGGAGACAAGAGGAGGAAGCAGGCTCTGTGGCTCTGGGCACTGGAGAACATCTCCCTCCTGCAGATGTGGCCATGGCAGAGGCTCCACAGCCTCTCTGCTCCCAGCCCCTTGGCCCAGCAGGTTCTGAGCTTCCCAGCAATGTGCACTTGTGGACATAAAGGCCAGTGGCCTTGTTGGGTGTGTGAAGATTGTGGCCAGCGGGTCAAGGGTGGTTCTCCTTCCCCACTGCTATGCCCTAGCGAGGCCACATTTGGAGTCCTGGGTCCAGTTCTGGTTTCCAAGTTGGAACCAGGTAGGGCACTGTCTCTCCTCCCAAGGAACGAGCCACAGGGCAAGAGCAAATGGCCTCAGGTTGCCCCAGGGGAGGTTTAGGCTGGACATGAGGAACAGTCTTAGCCCCCCAGAGGGGTTGTCAAAGCCTGGCCCAGGCTGCCTAGGACAACCACACTCTGGTTTGGTTTTGATACGGGTTTGGGTTGGTTTGCTTCTTGTTTGGTTTTGGTTTGGTTTTAGCTTGGTTTGGTATTGGGTTGGGTTGGTTTGGTTTTGGTTTGGTTTTAGTTTGGTTTGGTATTGGTTTGGGTTGGTTTGGTTTTGGTTTGGTTTTAGTTTGGTTTGGTATTGGTTTGGGTTGGTCTGGTTTTGGTTTGGTTTTAGTTTGGTTTGGTATTGGTTTGGATTGGTTTGGTTTTGGTTTGGTTTTAGTTTGGTTTGGTATTGGTTTGGGTTGGTTTGGTTTTGGTTTGGTTTTAGTTTGGTTTGGTATTGGTTTGGATTGGTTTGGTTTTGGTTTGGTTTTAGTTTGGTTTGGTATTGGTTTGGGTTGGTTTGGTTTTGGTTTGGTTTTAGTTTGGTTTGGTATTGGTTTGGGTTGGTCTGGTTTTGGTTTGGTTTTGGTTTGATTTGGTATTGGTTTAGGTTGGTTTGGTTTTGGTTTGGGTTGGTTTGGTTTTGGTTTGGTTTTAGTTTGGTTTGGTATTGGTTTGGGTTGATTTGGTTTTGGTTTGGTTTGCTTTGCTTCTTGTTTGGTTTTGGTTTGGTTTTAGTTTGGTTTGGGGTGGTTTGGTTTTGGTTTGGGTTGGGTTGGTATTGGTTTGGTTTGTGCTCCAGGGAGGAACATTCAGGGGATGCCATTTGGGGGGAGGGATGGGGAACATTTCAACCCTGTGTTCACTTTCACCTATTTGGAAAGCAAGCTGCCTTCCCAGGAGGCAAGGGGTGGGGGTTGAAATCCTTTCTCCTTCCCTGGGAGTGAGTTTGCAGAGATGGAAATCTGTGCCTTGCCAGAGTGGAAACTCTGGAGGAAGGCTCCAATTCATAAACACTGCAACAAGCTGATTAGAGTGACAGGAGCTGACAGCTGTTAAAGTCTTCTAATAAAGCAGGAGAGAGAGAGAGAGAGAAACAAAGGAATATACCATAATTCATTTCTACCTTTGAAATGTTTAAGAGAGTTGAGGAAAGTCCAAAGGGATCACTTCTGACCTTGGATTATTTCATGGGAAAATGAGAATCACAGAATTGTCAGGGCTGGAAGGGACCTCAAGGCTCAGCCAGTCCCAACCCCTGCCATGGGCAGGGACACCTCACACTGCAGCAGGTTGCTCACAGCCACATCCAGCCTGGCTGCAAACACCTCCAGGCAGGAGGCTGTCACCACCTCCCTGGGCAGCCTGTGCCAGTCTCTCACCACCTTCATGGGGAAGGACTTCTTCCTCACATCCAATCTCAATCTACCCATTTCTAGTTTTGTTCCATCCCCCCAGTCCTATCACTCCCTGACAGCCTCAAAAGTCCCTCCCCAGCATTCCTGGAGCCCCCTTCAGATACTGGAAGGCCACAATTAGGTTTCCTCAGAACCTTTTCTTCTCCAGACTGCACAACCCCAGCTCCTTCAGTTTGTCCTCATAGCAGAGCAGCTCCAGCCCTCTGCTCATCCTCGTGGCCCTTCTCTGGACACCTTCCAGCACCTCCAGATCCTTCCTGTAACAGAGGCTCCAGCACTGGATGCAGTGCTCCAGGTGGGGTCTCACCAGAGCGGAGTAGAGGGGGAGAATCAACCAGGTTGGAAAAGACCTCAGACATCATCAAGTCCCAGCTATTACTTAATACCCAACACCTCCTGACAACTAAACCATGGCTCCAGATGCCACATCCAATCCTTTTTCGAACACTTCCAGGGATGGGGACTCCACCACCTCCCTGGGCAGCACATCCCAATGGCCAGTCTCTCTTGCTGGGAAGAGATTTCTCCTCACCTCCAGCCTAAACTTCCCCTGGTGCAGCTTGAGACTGTGTCCTCTTGCTCTGGTGCTGGCTGCCTGGGAGAAGAGACCAACTCCTCCTGGCTACAACCTCCCTTCAGGTAGTTGTAGAGAGCAATAAAGTCTCCCTGAGCCTCCTCTTAGCCCCGGTAAGAAACCACCCGGCGCCTCTGCCTGCCACCTTTGGAAGGTTTCCCCTCCCTGCCCAGCTGCTCAGTGCCCACCACGCTCCCAGGGACACTGAGAGGAGGCAGCAGCATTCAGGGGCTCCAGGAGGCTGCCAGGGAAGAAGGCCAAGCGGGAAGCAGCCAGCCCCAGCCAGCCCCGCTGCCTAATGGGACTTATCAATTATGATCTGGGCCCATATTTCTTGGAGGGGGTGATTGTTTCCCAGAGCCTGACATCTCATACAGCTTTAAATTACTCACAACTGGGACGCCTTACCAGATAGCAGTAAAATCAGGAGAGGATTGGGCAATGTAATTATAGTATGGAAATGATGTTGATCGCTCAAGCAGGGAGCAGACCTTGAATCGACGCCGGCCCCCGAGGAGCCGGCGGCAGCCGCGGCTCCCTCCTCAGGGGCCCGCCAACTCCCCACCCCGGTGGCAAGCAGCAGGGGACAGAGCAGGGGGGGGGCATGGGCACAGAGCAGGGAAAGAATGGAGGAGGACCCGGCCCCCAGCCAGAGGCAAAAGGGGCACAATGCTTGGGGGCTGGGCTCGTAGAGGCGCGGGGGCAACCCACCGGTCTAGAGGGAGGTGTTCCTGCCTGGGGAGAGAGAGGGGTTGAACCTTAAGGTCCCTGATAACCCAAACCAGTCCAGGATTCCATGATGCTGTGATTCTTATGTTTCCTGCCAACCCAACCCATTCCATGATTCTATGATCTTTAAGGTCCCTTCCAACCCAAACCATTCCATGATTCCATGATTCTGTGATCCCTAAGGTCCCTGCCAACCCAAACCATTCCATGATTCCATGATTCTATGATCTTTAAGGTACCTTTCAACCCAAACCATTCCATGATTCTGTGATCCCTAAGGTCCCTTCCAACCCAAACCATTCCATGATTCCATGATTCTGTGATCCCTAAGGTCCCTGCCAACCCAAACCATTCCATGATTCCATGATTCTATGATCTTTAAGGTACCTTTCAACCCAACCCATTCCATGATTCTGTGATCCCTAAGGTCCCTTCCAACCCAAACCATTCCATGATTCCATGATTCTGTGATCCCTAAGGTCCCTTCCAACCCAAACCATTCCATGATTCTGTGATCCCTAAGGTCCCTGCCAACCCAAACCATTCCATGATTCTGTGATCCCTAAGGTCCCTTCCAACCCAAACCATTCCATGATTCTGTGATCCCTAAGGTCCCTGCCAACCCAAAGCATTCCATGATTCCATGATTCTATGATCTTTAAGGTACCTTCCAACCCAAACCATTCCATGATTCTGTGATCCCTAAGGTCCCTTCCAACCCAAACCATTCCATGATTCCATGATTCTATGATCTTTAAGGTCCCAACCCAAACCATTCCATGATTCTGTGATCCCTAAGGTCCCTGCCAACCCAAACCATTCCATGATTCTGTGATCCCTAAGGTCCCTGCCAACCCAAACCATTCCATGATTCTATGATCTTTAAGGTCCCTTCCAACCCAAACCATTCCATGATTCTGTGATCCCTAAGGTCCCTGCCAACCCAAACCATTCCATGATTCCATGATTCTATGATCTTTAAGGTACCTTTCAACCCAAACCATTCCATGATTCTGTGATCCCTAAGGTCCCTTCCAACCCAAACCATTCCATGATTCCATGATTCTATGATCTTTAAGGTCCCAACCCAACCCATTCCATGATTCTGTGATCCCTAAGGTCCCTTCCAACCCAAACCATTCCATGATTCTGTGATCCCTAAGGTCCCTGCCAACCCAAACCATTCCATGATTCTGTGATCCCTAAGGTCCCTTCCAACCCAAACCATTCCATGATTCTGTGATCCCTAAGGTCCCTGACAACCCAAACCATTCCATGATTCTGTGATCCCTAAGGTCCCTTCCAACCCAAACCATTCCATGATTCTGTGATCCCTAAGGTCCCTTCCAACCCAAACCATTCCATGATTCCATGATTCTGTGATCCCTAAGATCCCTGCCAACCCAAACCATACCATGATTCTGTGATCCCTAAGGTCCCTGCCAACCCAAACCATTCCATGATTCCATGATTCTATGATCTTTAAGGTCCCTTCCAACCCAAACCATTCCATGATTCTGTGATCCCTAAGGTCCCTGCCAACCCAAACCATTCCATGATTCCATGATTCTATGATCTTTAAGGTACCTTTCAACCCAAACCATTCCATGATTCTGTGATCCCTAAGGTCCCTGCCAACCCAAACCATTCCATGATTCCATGATTCTATGATCTTTAAGGTCCCTTCCAACCCAAACCATTCCATGATTCTGTGATCCCTAAGGTCCCTGCCAACCCAAACCATTCCATGATTCTATGATCTTTAAGGTCCCTGCCAACCCAAACCATTCCATGATTCCATGATTCTATGATCTTTAAGGTACCTTTCAACCCAAACCATTCCATGATTCTGTGATCCCTAAGGTCCCTTCCAACCCAAACCATTCCATGATTCCATGATTCTATGATCTTTAAGGTCCCAACCCAACCCATTCCATGATTCTGTGATCCCTAAGGTCCCTTCCAACCCAAACCATTCCATGATTCTGTGATCCCTAAGGTCCCTGCCAACCCAAACCATTCCATGATTCTGTGATCCCTAAGGTCCCTTCCAACCCAAACCATTCCATGATTCTGTGATCCCTAAGGTCCCTTCCAACCCAAACCATTCCATGATTCTGTGATCCCTAAGGTCCCTTCCAACCCAAACCATTCCATGATTCCATGATTCTGTGATCCCTAAGGTCCCTGCCAACCCAAACCATTCCATGATTCTGTGATCCCTAAGGTCCCTTCCAACCCAAACCATTCCATGATTCTGTGATCCCTAAGGTCCCTTCCAACCCAAACCATTCCATGATTCTGTGATCCCTAAGGTCCCTGCCAACCCAAACCATTCCATGATTCCATGATTCTATGATCTTTAAGGTCCCAACCCAACCCATTCCATGATTCTGTGATCCCTAAGGTCCCTGCCAACCCAAACCATTCCATGATTCTGTGATCCCTAAGGTCCCTTCCAACCCAAACCATTCCATGATTCTGTGATCCCTAAGGTCCCTTCCAACCCAAACCATTCCATGATTCTGTGATCCCTAAGGTCCCTGCCAACCCAAACCATTCCATGATTCTGTGATCCCTAAGGTCCCTTCCAACCCAAACCATTCCATGATTCTGTGATCCCTAAGGTCCCTGACAACCCAAACCATTCCATGATTCTGTGATCCCTAAGGTCCCTTCCAACCCAAACCATTCCATGATTCCATGATTCTGTGATCCCTAAGGTCCCTGCCAACCCAAACCATTCCATGATTCTGTGATCCCTAAGGTCCCTTCCAACCCAAACCATTCCATGATTCTGTGATCCCTAAGGTCCCTTCCAACCCAAACCATTCCATGATTCTGTGATCCCTAAGGTCCCTGCCAACCCAAACCATTCCATGATTCCATGATTCTATGATCTTTAAGGTCCCAACCCAACCCATTCCATGATTCTGTGATCCCTAAGGTCCCTGCCAACCCAAACCATTCCATGATTCTGTGATCCCTAAGGTCCCTTCCAACCCAAACCATTCCATGATTCTGTGATCCCTAAGGTCCCTGCCAACCCAAACCATTCCATGATTCCATGATTCTATGATCTTTAAGGTACCTTTCAACCCAACCCATTCCATGATTCTTTGATCCTTAAGGTCCCTTCCAACCCAAACCATTCCATGATTCTGTGATCCCTAAGGTCCCTTCCAACCCAAACCATTCCATGATTCCATGATTCTGTGATCCCTAAGGTCCCTTCCAACCCACCCCATTCCATTAAAAAGCAACAAAATGACTTCCCACCAAAGAGTGAGGAACTCAGGGAACCCCTTCACACACCCATTCCCCAGCAACTGCATCTTCCCTGCCACCACCGTGTCCATGGGAGTCTTTCCCAGCACAGAGCTGGGTAAGGAGGTCTTGCAACACCCTGATGGGGCAGAAAAACCACAGGTAGGGAATGAAAACCTGCCCTGGCATCCTGCAGACAAGGCACCAGGCTCCTGGGGCCTCCCTGAGAGCAATTCCTGGGAGGAGCAGGGGTGTGCTGTGGACAGCATCAGCACCCAGTAGCACAAAATCACAGAATCTTTTGGGTTGGAGATGACCTCTGAGGTGATCAAGTCCAAGCACTGACCCAGCACCCCCGTGGCCACCAGTCCATGCCCCAAAGTGCCAGGTCTCCACACGTTCCTTGAACCAGTGTCAGTGTTTTCCAGGATGCTGCTGGGAGCCAGGGGATGATGTGAGGCTGGCTGGATGTTTGCTGGTGACAAGCAGCGAGTCTGCAGGAAAGCAAATGAGTGTCCCTGAGGAGACTCACACAGCGGTGCCTCCACCTTCAAAGGCAGAGCCCTGGTGGGAGCTGGGGCAGGGAGCAGTAGCCTATGGGCACAGATGACAGGGATCTCAAGGTGCTGGCTTGAAAGGCTGGAGCAGGAATGCTGCTTCCAGAGGGGCTGGGGAGGAAAGGAAAGGCAGAAAGTGTGACTTGCCTGCTTTAGTCTTTGTTTCGTTCTTTAATTAAAAAGCCCTGCTTTCTCCTTAAAAGTTGATGCTCTGTCAGGCTTAACGAGCTGCTGTCAATCCATCCCCTGCCCTGCCTGCTGCTGGGGGTAGAGGCAGCCAGCAGCCCAGATGTGCACCAGCTTGGGCACACAGCCTCCCTCCTGGCACCAAACTGGGTTCCACACACCAAGAGCCTCCAGTGCTGAGGGAAGACTCGCTCTCAATATCCCCTCCTCTGGCTTGTTGGGTCAGTGGAGGGGATGGGATGAGCCCTTCTAGCTGGGCATCTCCTCCAGCCTCATCATCTCCTCCAGCCCTGTCATCTCCTCCAGATCCAGCATCTCCTTCAATCTTGTCATATCCTTCAGCCCTGGCACCTTACCTTCTCCAGCCACAGCATCCTCTCCAGTCCTGGCACCTCTACAAGCCCCAGCCCAACCCCTTCATGCCCCACTCCCATCTGTGTGTCCCTGTAGAGGCAAACACCCCAACCCTCCAGCTGAGTCTGGGAGCAGGAGCCCTCCTTGGACCACCTCCCCAGTACCACCCCGTCTCTGCCAGTGCTGACAAGGTGCTGGATAATGAGGTTAATTACTATGTTCCTGTAAGCCCAGAGGCACTGGGAAGCTTGGGATCAGCCTGTCCCCACTGTCTGTGAGACGTGGAGCAGGTATTGCCCAAAGGTTACTCGGTGCAGCTGTGCTCCAGGCCATGCCAGGAGATAATAAATCAGAGTTTATTAAAAGCCTTTCAAGGATGGCTGCAGAATGAAAGGAGCTGTGTGTCTCTTCCACAACCTCTGCCTCCTCCAGTGCTGGGATTTGCTGGCAAATCCCCCTTCTCAGCTCCCTTAGTCCCAGAAGCACCTTAAAAAGTGGAGGAGTGCTGGAGGCTGGGGCCAGGCTGGTGAGGAGGCAGCAGCCAAGAAGGCAGCTGAGGGGTGGTCAGAGGAGCAGGGGGACAGGCAATAGAATCATAGAGTCAGAGACTTGTTTGGGTTGGTAAAGCCCTCTAAGGTCATTGGGTCCAACCTTCAACCCAACACCACCATGGCCATCAAACTAGGTCCCAGAGTGCCATGGCCACAGGCTTCTTGAGCACCTCCAGGGGTGGGGACTCCACCACCCCCTGGGCAGCCTCTGCCAGTGCCTGACCACTCTTGCAGGAACCAAATCTTTCCTAACCTCCACCCTAACCCTGGCACCATTCCAGGCCATTTCCTCTCTTTTTATCACCTGATACCAGGGAGAAGAGACCAACCCCGCCTGGCTCCAACCTCCTTTCAGGCAGATGTAGAGAGCAACGAGGTCTCCCCTTCAGCTTCCTCTTCTCCAGACTAAACACCCCCAGCGCCCTCAGCCGCTCCTCCCCAGCGCTGTTCTCCAGACCCTTTCCCAGACTTGTTGCTCTTCTCTGACCTGCCCCAGCCCCCCAGCGTCCTTCAGTGAGGCTGATGTGCCTCTTCATGCCTGCTGCCGCCGCCGAGTCCTGGCCTTGAAATGCATCCAAAGCAAGCCTGGGGCTTGTGCTGCGATGATGTCAGCGCCCATCGTTAGTGAGGTAATTACAGTGAAAGCTTTTGCCATTGTATCCTCGGCAGGGTCATTAATGCAACCCGACCGCACCACTGAATGTCTCATTAGTCTTATTTCAGACTTATGTGTTTTTCAGAGCTGCTGAATCCTAATGGGCTCTTCCCTCCGACAACATTAATATCTGCTCCCTGCTCCAGCCTCCCCGGGCCCTTCTCCTCCAGCTTCCCGGGGCTCTGCTATGGAAGGCTCGGTTCCAGCAGAGGAATGACACTGGGAGCTGGAGTGAGAATAGAGAAGCGAAGCGAAGCGAAGCAGAAGAGGAAGAGAAGAGAAGGGGAAGAGAAGAGAAGAGAAGAGAAGAGAAGAGAAGAGAAGAGAAGAGAAGAGAAGAGAAGAGAAGAGAAGAGAAGAGAAGAGAAGAGAAGAGAAGAGAAGAGAAGAGAAGAGAAGAGAAGAGAAGAGAAGAGAAGAGGAAGAGAAGAGGAAGAGGAAGAGGAAGAGAAGAGAAGAGAAAGAGAAGAGAAGAGAAGAGAAGAGAAGAGAAGAGAAGAGAAGAGAAGAGAAGAGAAGAGAAGAGAAGAGAAGAGAAGAGAAGAGAAGAGAAGAGAAGAGAAGAGAAGAATTAACCAAGTTGGAAAAGACCTTCAAGATCACCAACTCCAACCTATCACCCAAGACTATCTGATCAACTCAACCATGGCACCAAGTGCCTCATCCAGGCTCTTCCTAAACACCTCCAGGGATGGGGACTCCACCACCTCCCTGGGCAGCACATCCCAATAGCCAATCTCTCTTGCTGGGAAGAATTTCTTCCTAACATGCAGAGAAAACCTCCCCTGGCACAGCTTGAGACTGTGTCCTCTTGTTCTGTTGGTGGATGCCTGGGAGAAGAGACCAACCCCCACCTGGCTGCAACCTCCCTTCAGGCAGTTAGAAAGGAGGAGGGCTGGCCCCTGCTCTCTGCTCACCACAGAGGCTCAGGAAGGAGCTTCTTCTCCCTTTTCCCAGCAAACCTCATCTGGGTGGGAATCTGAAGGAGGTAGGAAGGCAGCTGAAAGCATGGACATGGGACCTGTCACCTTGGGAGCTCCTGGAGTCAACAGGCAAGGGTGCACAAGGTCTCTGCACGGATGGCTGCAGGGGAAGGTGGGTCAGGTGGTGCTCTGTGTTTCCACTACCCCTATGATGGGGGACAGGGAGAATTTTCCACGATTCTATGGAGATTCTTTGCTGCAAGAGTGGTCAGGCATTGGAAGAGGGTGCCCAGGGAGGTGGTGGAGTCCTCATCCCTGGAGGTGTTCATGAAAAGTGTGGACATGGCAGCTGGGGACATGGTTTGGTGGCTGTGGGTGATCTTGTGTTGATGGTTGATCTTGGAAGGTTTTTTTCCCCACCAAAACCATTCCATGGTTGTGTCACTCTGCAAGCTCCATTTGCAGGAGCTTAATGGCTGCCCAGGAGCCTCAGGCTACTGCTGGCAGGAGATCAGAAATCCCAAACCTTGTTGACAAGTTGGAGGCCTGGCCCAAAAGCAAGCAGAGCAAAGCTCAGCAGAGACAAGTGCAAGCCGTGCAGCTCAGCAGGGACAACCAGCTGCACAAACACCACCTGGATTAGAAGGCAGAGCTCCTGCTGTCACAGCAGCAAATGTGTTGCCTGCAAGGTTAGACCCTCTCTTGGGTGGAACATGTGGCTTTTGTGGGGGGAAAAGCCTGTTACAGAGATTAAGGAATAATTTGGGTCAGGGTTAGATTCTTATGGTGGTCCTGGAGGTCATATTAGTGGTCATGGAGGTGTTGGGTTGTAAGGTTGGACTTGGTGACCTTAAAGGTCTTTTCCAACCTTAATGATTCTATGATTGCTGTCATCTCTGAATCATACAATTGTCAGGGTTGGAAGGGACCTCAAGGATCAGCCAGTCCCAACCCCCCTGCCATGGGCAGGGACACCTCACACTGCAGCAGGTTGCTCACAGCCACATCCAGCCTGGCTGCAAACACCTCCAGGCAGGAGGCTGCCACCACCTCCCTGGGCAACCTGTGCCAGGCTCTCACCACCCTCATGGGGAACAACTTCTTCCTCACATCCAATCTGAATCTACCCATTTCTAGTTTTGCTCCATCCCCCCCAGTCCTATCCCTCCCTGACACCCTCAAAAGTCCCTCCCCAGCTTTCTTGTAGCCCCCTTCAGATACTGGAAGGCCACAATGAGGTCTCCTCAGAGCCTTCTCTTCTCCAGACTGAACAGCCCCAACTCCCTCAGTCTGTCCTCACAGGAGAGGTGTTCCAGCAGCACCTGCAATGTCCAGAAGAGACTTTGGAGAGTGGGGTGGATACAGAGTGGGGAGGAACTCCCCAGCAAACCAAACACAGAGAGAGCTGCCACTCCCAGTGCCACAGTGGTTGAGATGATGGCAGCATCTCCTCGGGAGGCTCTGTGTTTGTGTTCTTGCCTGTAAATTCTTGTACAACACTGTAAATCCTGTGGATTTTGTACCCCTTCATTGCATTCCACGGTGGAGTGTGGTTTTGCTTGTGAAATGCAGCACCCATTCACTTCTCTGGCTGAGTTTAGCTGTGCTTTACGTGGGGGCGTGGGGGCTACAGCATCACACCACTACGGCATCCCAGCAGGGACAGCAGTGGCCAATGGCATCCTGGCCTGCAGCAGGAACAGTGTGGCCAGCAGGAGCAGGGAGGTCATTCTGCCCCTGTGCTCAGCACTGGTTAGGCCACACCTTGAGTCCTGTGTCCAGTTCTGGGCCCCACAGTTTAGGAAGGAGGTTGTCTTGCTGGAACTTGTCCAGAGAAGGGCAACAAAGTTGGTGAGGGGTTTGCAACACAAGCCCTATGAAGAGAGGCTGAGGGAGCTGGGGTTGCTTAGCCTGGAGAAGAGGAGACTGAGGGGTGACCTTATTGCTCTCTACAACTACCTGAAGGGAGGCTGTAGCCAGACAGAGGTTGGTCTCTTCTCCCAGGCTGCCAGTACCAGAACATGAGGACACAGTCTCAGGCTGCACCAGGGCAGGTTTAGACTGGATGTTAGGAAGAAGTTCTATACAGAGAGAGTGATTGCCCATTGGAATGGGCTACCTGTGGAGGTGGTGGAGTCACCATCATTGGAGGTGTTCAGGAGGAGACTTGGTGGGGTGCTTGGTGCCATGGGTTAGTTGTTTGGGTGGGTTGGATTGGTTGATGGGTTGGATGTGATGATCTTGAAGGTCTCTTCCAACCTGGTGTATTGTATTGTATTGTATTGTATTGTATTGTATTTGTGGTGGTGGTGGTAGGGGGACATCCAGGGAAACACTGTCTGGCCAGCTGCCCTTGGCTCCTGCCTCATGCAGGACACCCTGGGTGGGAGCTCCACAAAAGCAAGCCTAGCAAATCCACCCAGCTCCATCCTCAAAGCTGCTCCCTGGGCCACGTCTGGATCCCTCCCCCCCCAGCACCCCCTCCCAGCACGTCACTTGTAGCTGTTCCTCATGCAGCCAACTCCTTTAATCAGGGAAGGAAGAAGAGGAAGAAAAAAAAAACAACAAAAAACCACCAAACCCTCAGAACAGAAGATTCAAATCCACCAGGAAAGGTGACAGATTCTCCAACTCTTCAAAGGGGCTCTTTAAATATTAAAAATAGCATTGTTGTTTTAGCAGCTCTCATTTAGCTGACACGCTGCTGACACCTCCGAGCGCCTCCCCGCGCTCCACACACGCCGGCTCAGCCAGCCTGCAGCTCCTCTTTGCCAGCCTGACCTGTCACACAAGAAAGGAACACAGCCACTGCACCCAGGAGGAGGAGGAGGAGGAGAAGGTGGTTTGTTCCCAGCCTGCACAGAGAATAGGGTGGATAGGGATAGGATAGGATAGGATAGGATAGGATAGGATAGGATAGGATAGGATAGGATAGGATAGGATAGGATAGGATGGAGTGGAATGGAATGGAATGGAATGGAATGGAATGGAATGGAATGGAATGGAATGGAATGGAATGGAATAGGATAGGATAGGATAGGATAGGATAGGATAGGATAGGATGGAGGAATGGAATGGAATGGAATGGAATGGAATGGAATGGAATGGAATGGAATAGGATAGGATAGGATAGGATAGGATAGGATAGGATAGGATAGGATAGGATAGGATAGGATGGAATGGAATGGAATGGAATGGAATGGAATGGAATGGAATGGAATGGAATAGGATGGGATGGATAGATGGGATGGGATGGGATGGGATGGGATGGAATGGAATGGAATGGAATGGAATGGAATGGAATAGAATAGAATAGAATAGAATAGAATAGAATAGAATAGAATAGAATAGAATAGAATAGAATAGAATAGAATAGGACAGGACAGAATAGAATAGGATAGAATAGAATAGAATAGGACAGAATAGAATAGAATAGGATAGAATAGGATAGGATAGGATGGAATAGAATAGAATAGAATAGAATAGAATAGAATAGAATAGAATAGAATAGAACAGGATAGAATAGAATAGAATAGAATAGAATAGAATAGAATAGAATAGGACAGAATAGAATAGAATAGGACAGAATAGAATAGAATAAAATAGGATAGAATAGAATAGGACAGAATAGAATAGAATAGGATAGAATAGAACAAGATAGAATACAATAAGGGTAGGATAGGAAAGGATAGGATAGGGTAGGATAGGATGGGATGGGATGGAATGGAATGGAATGGAATGGAATGGAATGGAATGGAATGGAATGGAATAGAATAGAATAGAATAGAATAGAATAGAATAGAATAGAATAGAATAGAATAGAATAGAATAGAATAGAATAGAATAGAATAGAATTAACCAGCTTGGAAAAGACCTCAGAGATCATCAAGTCCAACCTCTCACCCAGCACCTCCTGATCAAGTCAACCATGGCACCAAGTGCTACATCCAATCCTTTCTTGAGCACCCCCAGTGATGGTGACTCCACCACCTTCCTGGGCAGCACATTCCAATGGCTAACAACTCTCTCTGGGAAGAACTTCTTCCTAACATCCAGCCTGAACCTCCCCTGGCACAGCTTGAGACTGTGTCCTCTTGTTCTGGTGCTGGGTGCCTGGGAAAAGAGACCAACCCCCACCTGGCTACAACCTCCCTTCAGGGAGTTGGAGAGAGCAAGAAGGTCTCCCCTGAGCCTCCTCTTCTCCAGGCTAAGCAACCCCAGCTCCCTCAGCCTCTCCTCACAGGGCTGTGCTCCAGACCCCTCCCCAGCTTTGTTGCCCTTCTCTGGACACTTTCCAGCATCTGAACATCTTTCCTAAACTGAGGAGCCCAGAACTGGACACAGGACTCAAGGTGTGGCCTGAGCAGTGCTGAGCACAGGGCAGAATGAGCTCCCTGCTCCTGCTGGCCACACTGTTCCTGATGCAGGCTAAGATGCCATTGGCCTGCTTGGCCCCCTGGGCACACTGCAGGCTCATGTTCAGCCTACTGTCAACCAGCACCCCCAGGTCCCTCTCTGCCTGGCTGCTCTCCAGCCCCTCTGCCCCCAGCCTGTAGCACTGCCTGGGGTTGCAGTGGCCAATGTGTAGAAGCCTCTAACAGATCGACTCCTGCCCCCAGCTCGGTGTCATCTGCAAACTTACTGATGATGGACTCAATCCCCTCGTGCAGATCATCAATAAAGATATTAAAGAGCATGGGGCCCAGCACTGATCCCGGGGGGACACCACTGGAGCTGCTCTGCTCTGAGGACAGGCTGAGAGAGTTGAGGCATTTCTGGACCAAGAGACCAACCGCAACGAGCCGAAGCGAAACACAGGTGAGGAGTCAGGTTGGGGGACCACTGGCATCTGGGAAGAGCTGCCTGTGAAGACTTCACAAGGAGGCACAAAGCCTTCATCCACTGCAGAGGCCTCTCAGGCTCTTTCTTTTACTGAACTAGAACAGTGTTCCTCGCTCCCTGCTGCAAAGGCTCTTTGCAGAGCTGGGGCGGGGGGGGGGGGGTCAGGTACCATCTGTAGAGCTCCCCACACACCATCAGGGTTTATTTCCAGCGAGCTCTAAGGAAATGAAGAGCCAGCCATGATGCCTTGCTCTCCACTACTGTTTGTTCTAGTCACCTAGAAAACAGCCCCCGCCTCAAAGGGAGCTTCACTTTCTGTGGAAGACCCAACCAAGGGCAAGGAGTAAGGGGGGGAAGAGGGGGAAGTGCGTTTGGGGGGTGGTGTTTGATTGCAAAATGATGGAATCCATCTGCAGCTTGACCTTCACTAATGATGGATGGCCCCTTTGTAAAGATCATCAGCTGAAAGCCTTCACTCTGATGCATCACTTGCAGCTGTGATGGATAGGGGGGGTGGGGGTGGGAAAACCTGCTGTCCTCCCCCAGAGCTCTGGGGGTGTGCAATGGAAGCAGGGAAGAGTCCAGGTTCTCATGGCCAAGGCACTTAAAGTGCATGGGGTGAATCCAAATCACATTTGAAGTCTGGGCTGGAGATGAGCCAAGGACAGTGGCCAGGTGGAGACCCAGGCTCTCATGTGTCCCAGTATGGAGTTGTGTGTCCCCCCCATCATGGTCACTTCAGAGCAGACCTTGCATGAGAGCTGCAGAGCTTTTGCTCTGGGCACTGGCTGCCTGCCTGGCTCTGCATCACCTCTTGCTGGGGGAGCTGTTGTAATCCACAGGTGATTTCCTGGTATTAATTCATTCTGGTGACACAAAACTGCTGCAGATCTGTCTGCCTCAGAAATGGGCATGCTGGGAGCTGCCCTGTGGACAGTCCTCTCCCTGCCCTCAGGGGTGATGTGGAGCAACTTCTCCTGCTCAGATGTGATGTGTCAGCTCAGGGGCTCACGATGGGCACAGGGACTCCCTCTCATTATTGTTTCACCCCTTGTTAAAGGGCAGGGGAGAAAGGAGCCCAGGACCTGGGCTGGCTGCTTCCATATCCTAAAGTGCTCACATGCAGAATCAGGTCACCTAGCTCACCTGACCTGCCTTTAGAGACAAAGACCAGGGCTGTGGATGCAGGAGATGAATTCCAGCCCCATCACAGACCTCTGCTTGTCCTCTTTTTTTTTTGGTCTCATGTGGCTTTGAAGCAGCCCTAAGGTGCTCACAAAGACCCATCTGTCTTTCAGCCAAGATCAGAAGTGACGAAGCATCAAGGGGAGATGTTCTTCAGACCCTCCTGGAGGGCAGAACTTGTTCATTTACAGTCTGTGGGAAGGGTTGTGCCTGCAAAAACCAGCCTGAGATGGAGAGAGCAGCATCTCCAGGCATCCCTGGCTCTGTGGGACACAGTGGGGCCAGCCAGAGGAGAAGGACAATAAGGACTTAAGTCCTTGTACTTCCAGCCAGCTTGCTTGCAGCTGGTAATTAAAGGAGTGAAGGCACTTTCTGCCTTCTCCCAGCTCCTGCCTCTCCAGGGGAGGGAGGGCTGGATGATACATTCCAGTGTGTAGCAAGGTCCACTGGTTTGGAACAAGAAGTCTGCCAGAAGGCAGCACCTTGGCAGGGGGAGCTGAGGGGGTTGAGCTGTGAAGCCTCCTCAGTGCTGTTCTGCAGGCTAGGAGTGCACTAAGAGTGCTCTGTGGGGACCCAGCCCTCCCCAGGAGAGAGGGTGAGGAGAGCAGACCCTGCTCCCAGATGTTTTCCTGGATCTGGTTGCCCTGTGCCAGGTGTGCTTCCTGATGGCCGTTCTGGGAAGGAAACCCTGGGCACAGCAGTTTGGTTTCTTGAGTCACCAACTCTGTGCATGAGGTTTCAGAAGCACAGCAGCCTGGCACAAGCTGTTTTCAGAAGCTCTGTCCCTCCTTGCACAGGTGAGTAAGGGATCCCTGAGGTGTCTGATGTCTACCTAACACCAAGGAAGTGTCCTGGCATGAGCACAGGCCTCACAAACCCAGGCCTGGATGCCTAAGCAGAGCCAGCCCTGTGCAAACCCTCACTGGTGTCCAGTCACCAGGGTCAGCAGCAAGCAGCACCCCAGTCAGGACCATTTCCCTGCCACTCAGTGAAAGCCTTTTCTGACTGTGTGAAGCACAAGGTGATGCCATCACCAGTAGGGGCTGGAGGTGATAACATCACCCAGGCAGCACACTGGAACTAGATGGAACTAGAACTAGAGGGAACCAGAACTAGATGAAACCAGAACTAGAAGGAACCAAAACTAAATGGAACTAGAATTAGATGGAACCTGAACTAGAAGAAACCAGAACTAGAGGGAAGCAGAACTAGAAGGAATCAGAACTAGATGGAACTAGAATTATATGGAACCAGAACTAGATGGAGCTAGAATTAGATGGAACTAGAACTAGAAGGAACCAGAACTAGATGGAACTAGAATTATATGGAACCAGAACTAGAGGGAACCAGAACTAGATGGAGCTAGAATTAGATGGAACTAGAACTAGAAGGAACCAGAACTAGAGGGAACCAGAACTAGATGAAAGCAGAACTAGAGGGAACCAGAACTAGAAGGAACCAGAACTCGATGGAACCAGAACTAGATGGAACTAGAACTAGAGGGAACCAGATGAAACCAGAACTAGATGGAACCAGAAATAAATGGAACTAGAATTAGATGGAACCAGAACTAGAATTAGATGGAACCAGAACCAGAAGAAATCAGAACTAGATGGAACCAGAACTAGAGGGAACCAGAACAAGAGGGAACCAGAACAAGATGAAACTAGAAGTAGAAGGAACCAAAACTAAATGAAACTAGAACTGGATGGAACCTGAACTAGAAGAAACCAGAACTAGATGGAACCAGAACTAGATGGAACTAGAATTAGATGGAACTAGAACTAGAAGGAACCAGAACTAGATGGAACTAGAATTATATGGAACCAGAACTAGATGGAGCTAGAATTAGATGGAACTAGAACTAGAAGGAACCAGAACTAGAAGATACCAGAACTAGATGGAGCTAGAATTAGAGGGAACCAGAACTAGAAGGAATCATAATTAGATGGAACCAGAACTAGATGGAACTAGAATTATATGGAACCACAACTAGGTGGAACTAGAACTAGAGGGAACCAGATGAAACCAGAACTAGATGGAATCAGAACTAAATGGAACAAGAATTAGATGGAACTGGAACAAGAATTAGATGGAACCTGAACTAGAATTAGATGGAACCAGAACTAGAAGAAACCAGAGCTAGAGGGAACCAGAAGTGGAGGGAACCAGAACTAGAGGGAACCAGAACTAGAGGGAATCAGAACAAACCAGAAGTAGAGGGAACCAGAACTAGATGGAACTAGAATTAGATGGAACCAGAACTAGAAGGAATCAGAACTAGAAGGAATCAGAACTAGAGGGAATGTTGAAGTTGTTTTTTTTTTCACTGGGTACAAAAATCTCAGGTTGAAAGGACTGTGGCCACTGTGTGCACAGAGGTTGTGTAACCTCTTTGCTGCTCCACGTGTAGGTGCTTGGAGGAGTGTTTGTGCAGAGCTGAGCAAACAGAGGAGAACATCTCTGTGTGTACAAAACCTGCTCAGACAGATCTGGGGGGGGGGGAGCTGTGTCTGCAGCCTTCTAGCAGTTGCTTTGCACCTGAGTGCTGGAGCTGGACTGGGGATGAAAGCAGGCTCTGTGCTCAAGGAGGGCAACCAGGTCCACTTGATGGTAAAATGCAGAATGCATTATTTATCAGGGACTGGTTTAGTTTGGTCAGGAAGATGAAAGGTGCCGCCCAGAGCAATGATAACCAGAGTGTGGCAGCAGTTGCTGTGCACAAGCCATCAGTGTGGGCAAAGCTTTAGAAGAATTGAGCAGCCCTGGAGAAGAGGATTTGGGGGTGCTGGTGGATGAGAAGCTCAACAGGAGCCAGCAGTGAGCACCTGCAGCCCAGAAGGCCAACCAGAGCCTGGGCTGCAGCAAAAGAAGCACAGCCAGCAGCTCAAGGGAGCTGATTCTCCCCCTCTGCTCCACTCTGGTGAGACCCCACCTGGAGTACTGCATCCAGTTCTGGAGCCTCTATTACAAGAGGGATCTGGAGGTGCTGGAAGGTGTCCAGAGAAGGGCCACGAGGATGAGCAGAGGGCTGGAGCTGCTCTGCTATGAGGACAGACTGAGGGAGTTGGGGCTGTTCAGTCTGGAGAAGAGAAGGCTCCCAGGAGACCTCAATTGTGGCCTTCCAGTATCTGAAGGGGGCTACAGGAAAGCTGGGGAGGGACTTTTTATTGTGTCAGGGAGTGATAGGACTGGGGGGAATGGAACAAAACTAGAACTGGGTAGATTCAGATTGGATGTGAGGAAGAAGTTGTTCCCCAGGAGGATGGTGAGAGACTGGCACAGGTTGCCCAGGAGGTGGTGGCAGCCTCATCCCTGGAGGTGTTTGCAGCCAGGCTGGATGTGGCTGTGAGCAACCTGCTGCAGTGTGAGGTGTCCCTGCCCCTGGCAGGGGGTTGGGACTGGCTGATCCTTGAGGTCCCTTCCAACCCTGACAATTCTATGATTCTATTAGAATTAGAACTGTGAATTGTGAGTAGCAGAGTCATTCAGAAATGTGATCAAGATGTAATAAACTCCTGCTAATGGGGAATTTGCATCATTCCCTCAGCTCTCACTGTGCTTGCATGGAGAAACAGCCAGTGCTGATGCCAGCCATGGTTCCCTGCCTGTGCAGCCTCCTGGTACCTGCTGGAAGGATTCTCATGATACCATTTAGGGCACATCAGGCTTGCTCCAGCACTGGGAGACGGTGATTTTTGCCTCCAGATCATCCTCTCAAGCTGCCAGAGCCTAAAATAACTCTGTTATTCATGGAGAGGCAAGGAATGCAATTCACATTCATTATCCGTGTGTCATTCACAGTCCATGCACCCGTGGTAGTTTGTCCCCTCCTCCACTTCTTCCTCTTGCAGAGGACAACAAGGTGCCTGTGACATGAATTTGTTCCCATCTAACCTCCATCCATGTCAGTCTCTGCCTGTCCTGGCAGCTGGGCTCAGAGATGTGTCAGAGCATCACAGCTGTGCGGCCACGGCAGCGTCCATGGCTGGGCACATCCAGGGACATGTCCGTGCCATCGGCAGGAAGATGATCAGAGGGTTGGAGGTTTTCCCTGTGGGGACAGGCTGGGAGAGTTGGGGCTGTTTAGCCCAGAGAAAAGAAGGCTCTAGGGGGACCTTAGAGCAGTACCTGAAGGGGCTTGGGCAGGGACTTTTCACCTTGGAAGGACAAGGGCTTTCCAGTGCCTGAGGAGAGCTGGGCAGGGACTTTTCACAAGGGCTTGGAGTGATAGGACAAGGGAGACCTTAGAGCAGCTTTCCAGTGTCTGAAGGGGCTACAGGAGAGCTGGGCAGGGACTTTTCACAAGGGCTTGGAGTGAGAGGACAAAGGGTAATGGCTTTGAGCTGGAGGAGGGGGGATTTAGACCAGAAATTCTTTCCAGTGAGGGTGGTGAGACACTGAAACAGGTTGCCCAGGGAGGCTGTGAATGCCTCCTCCCTGGAGGTGTTCAAGGCCAGGTCAGGTGGGACCTTGAGCAACCTGCTCTGGTGGGAGGTGTCCCTGCCCACGGCAGGGGTTGGAGCTGGACGATCTTCAAGGCCCCTTCCAGGCCAAACCCATTCTATGAACGGCAGCGAGGAGCAGATGCTTCCATGCCAGCCCTGTGGTTGCTGCACCTCCCAGGTCCCATCAGCACCTCCCAGGTCCCATCAGCACCTCCCAGGTCCCGTCAGCACCTCCCAGGTCCCAAACCCTCCCTGGCTGTTAATCCTCTTCACATGCTTCCGTGTAAGCGATGGAGAAAAGTGTCAGCCTTGGGTAGGGGGTGGTGGAGGAAAGGGGGAGCGGGGTGGGGAAAGAAGACAGATCACGAGCCTTTCTGGCCCTGACATTTCCCTCCAAGAGATCTGGATTTCCATATATTTGAAAACCTAATATAAACAAGGGAGAAGGAAGAGAAATTTGCATTTGGGGCAGGGGGGGGGGGGAGGGGAATGAAAAAATGAGGCGGCGAAATGGATTGGTGCCGGAGGAAGAGGGATGACAGCGGTGGAAGCCGAGCACACACGACAGCACCCAATCAGCTGGTGGCAAACTCATTTCCTGCCAGAATATAGGGTTTCATCTGCTGGAACATTTAATAGGCATCAAAGAAAGATCACTTCCCCCCACCCCCCACCCCCACCCCACCTCCTCTCAGCACAGATTGAGAGCCTTCGCTCTCTCCTCTCTCTCTCTCTCTCTTCTTTCTCTCTCTCGCTTTATTTTTGGTCATTTTATTAAAGCCTTTTATATAGGTTTTAATGGAAAGGGAATCAATCCAGAGGGGCTTCCCAGAGTCTAAAGGTTTCTAATGGTTGGGGATGTTTTATTTATGCTTCCAAGAGCGGCATTAAGCATGCAGTGGGCTTCGAAATATGCAACAACAACAACAACAACAAAGTCTAATCAGCTCTAATTTATCGCTCCGTCCGCAGCGGCGTTGAGGCTGCGGAGCTGATCTGCGGATCCGGGCAGCAGCGGCTCAGGGAAGGGGGCTGAACGTGCTCCAGCCACATCTGGGCTTCTGACCTGCCCCTCTACTCAGCACTGGTTAAGCCACACCTTGAGTCCTGTGCCCAGTTCTGGGACCCTCAGTTCAGGAAAGATGTTGAGGGGCTGGAAGGTGTCCAGAGAAGGGCAAGAAAGCTGGGGAGGGGTCTGGAGCACAGCCCTGTGAGGAGAGGCTGAGGGAGCTGGGCTTGCTTAGCCTGGAGGAGAGGAGGCTCAGGGGAGACCTTCTTGCCCTCTACAGCTCCCTGCAGGGAGGTTGTAGCCAGGTGGGGGTTGGTCTCTTCTGCCAGGCAAGCAGCACCAGAACAAGAGGACACAGTCTCAAGCTGTGCCAGGGGAGGTTCAGGCTGGATGTTAGGAAGAAGTTCTTCCCAGCAAGAGAGATTGGCCATGGGAATGTGCTGCCCAGGGAGGTGGCGGAGTCCCCATCCCTGGGGGTGTTTAGGAAGAGCCTGGATGAGGCACTTGGTACCATGGTTTAGTTGATTAGATGGTGTTGGGTGAGAGGTTGGATTTGATGATCTCTGAGGTCTTTTCCAAGCTGGTCTATTCTATTCTATTCTATTCTATTCTATTCTATTCTATTCTATTCTATTCTATTCTATTCTATTCTATTCTATTCTATTCTATTCTGTTCTGTTCTGTTCTGTTCTGTTCTGTTCTATGCTGTTCTGTTCTATTCTGTTCTGCTCTATGCCATTCCATTCCATTCCATTCCACTCCATTCCATTCCATTCCATTCCATTCCATTCCATTCCATTCCATTCCATTCCATTCCATTCCATTCCAAAAAGCCCCAAAGTGCCACCTCAGGGACTTCATGGAATCATGAAATCTGGAAAAGAGCTTTAAAACCACAAGGTCTAACCATAACCCACCTACCACGACCACCAAGCTATGTCCTGAAGCACCCCTTCTGCACACTTCCTGAGCACCTCCAGGGATGGGGACCCCACCACCTCCCTGGGCAGCCTGCTCCAATGCCTCACCACTCTTTTCAGTAAAGAAAATGTTCAAAACATCCAGTCTAAAGCTCCCCTGGCACAGCCTCAGCCATTCCCAGCTGGATTACAAGGAAAGAGCTGGGAGCAGCAGGACATGCTCCAAGATCCACTCACAAACACACAAACCCTCTCCCAGACTGCAAGATCCTGGTTACTCCAAAGCAGCACCATGAGATGAGGCAGAACTGTGAGCCCCAGATCCTCAGACCAGCTTCTGCACTAACTCTTGGCCAGCTTCAGGTGCTGGGTGCCTGGCTGGGCTGCAGACAGCCCTCCCACCACACAAAATGCCAGATTCCCAGAGTCACAGAATGCACTGGGTTGGAAGTCATCCTCAAAGGTCATCTTGTCCAATGCCCCTGCAGTCAACAGGGACACCTCCAACTAGATCAGACTCCCCAGGGACACAACAAGTCTGATCTTGAATGTCTGCATGAATGGGGTCTGAACCACATCCCTGAGCAACCTGTCCCAGTATTTCACCACTCTCCTTGTAAAGAACTCCCCCTGATGGCCATCTTAAATCTACCTGCTCCAGTTTTAGCCATTGTTCCTCACCACAGACCCTTCTAAATGGTCCTTCCTCAGCCTTTCTGTAGGAAGACCCCAAACTCCCCTTTGATCCAACTCCAGCCCAGCTGGCAGGCTTGTGGTGGCCACCTCCACCCACACCAGGAGATCAAGAGGATGCAAGCTCTTTGGAGAAGTGCTTTCAGCACAGCAGGGTGCAAAAGAGGCTGAAGTGAGAGGCCAGCTGGGTGATGGAGCTCCCTGGTGTGACCCTGACCAACCTTTTCTGTGCTTTCTGAATTCCATCCCACAGCATCTACAGCTTCCCAGAGCCAGCGAGGCTGGGTGGGGGGAGATGGAGAACACACAGGATGATTTTTGATGCCAGCATTCAGCAGGGCTGGAAGCAGAGTGTCTGCTGAGCCTTAGTTATGGCTGGAAGCAGCAACCTTTTGCTCTGAGGTTCCCTTATTTAGGAAGCAGAGATGCATCAGGAGGCTTGCAGAGGTTCATCAATTCCAATCAGGTGCGGTCTGGACAGATGAGCTCTCCAGCTCAGGCACATCCTTGGCAGGCAGCTCCCAGCCCCTGAACACACAGGCACACAGACAGGCTGGCAGCCACTCTGCTTGTGGCACCGAGGCTGGGCTCTGACAGAGGGGAAGTTCTTAACCCAGCTGCTGAAGAATCTGGCCCCTCACATGGGGCCCTGCCTGTCGTGGCGCCAGGGTCTGCAGAGGGCTGGCAGGTGCCCTGCACAGAATCACAGAATGGTAGGGGTTGGGAGGGCCCTCTGGAGGTCATCTACAATGCCCTGGAGTGTGCCCCTTTGGTCAACCCTCCCCAGTCTGGAAGGCAAATCTTGTTTGTGATATGATTCTGAAGCACCCAGCTGAGACAGCACAACAAGGATCGTGGCTTGAGCTGGGCAGTGCTCAGGGAAGGTTCAGATGGTTGCCTGGAGAAGAGGAGGCTCAGGGGAGACCTTCTTGCTCTCTCCAACTCCCTGAAGGGAGGTTGTAGCCAGGTGGGGGTTGGTCTCTTCTCCCAGGCAAGCACCAACAGAACAAGAGGACACAGTCTCAAGCTGTGCCAGAGGAGGTTTAGGCTGGATGTTAGGAAGAAATTCTTCCCAGCAAGAGAGATTGGCCATGGGAATGTGCTGCCCAGGGAGGTGGTGGAGTCCCCAGCCCTGGAGGTGTTCAGAAAGGGATTGGATGAGGCACTTTGTGCCATGGTTTAGTAGTCATGAGGTGTTGGGTGAGTGGTTGGACTGGATGATCTCTGAGGTCTCTTCCACCCTTATTGATTCTATGATTCTATGATAAGAATACTTCCAGATGGGTTTGGATTATCTTCAGAGATGGAGCCTCCACCACCTCTCTGAGCAGCCTGTTCCAGGGCTGCAGCACCTTTAAATTCAAGAAGTTCCTTCTCATCTTTAGCTGGAACTTAGAGGAAGCCAATTTTTTTTACCAGTCCTTTTCTTAGTTGGCTTAAATTCCAGAACTGGGGACACAAGAGTTGCCCTCACTGCCTCTCACAGTGTCACAGTACATTAGAGGTTCGAAGGGACCTCAAGAGATCATCAGGGCCAAACCCCCTGCTAAAGCAGCATCACTCTTAGGGTAGTCCACACAGGAATGCATCATAGAATCATAGAATCAATAAGGTTGGAAGAGACCTCAAAGATCATCAAGTCAACCTGTCTCCCAACACCTCATGACTACTAAACCATGGCACCAAGGGCACCACATCCAATCCCCTCTTGAACACCTCCAGGGATAGTGACTCCACCACCTCCCTGGGCAGCACATTCCAGAGGCTAACAACTCTCTCCAACCTCTCTGTGCAGCCTGCTCCAGGGCTCCAGCACCCTGACTGTAAAGAAGTTTCTCCTCATATTGAGCTGAAATCTTCTATGTTCAAGTTTTGGAGCTGTTGCTTCTTGTCTTATTAGTGCACATCACCCAAAAGAGCTTGCCCCCCTCCACTTGACACCCACCCCTCAGATATTGATAGACATTGATCAGATCCCCTCCCAGTCTTCTCTTCTCCAGACTAAACAGCCCCAGGGCTCTCAGCCTCTCTTCAGAGGGGAGATGCTGAAGTCCCCTAATCATCCTCGTGGCTCTCCATTGGATTCTCCCCAGCAGTTCTCTGTCTCTCCTGAACTGGGGAGCCCAAAACTGGACACAGCATTCCAGGTGTGGTCTCGCCAGGGCAGAGAGTAGAGGAGGAGAAGAACTTCTCTAGCCCTCCTGGGCACACTTTTCTTGATGCTACCCAGGACTTGGAAGCAATTGTAGATGCCTGCAGTGGACATGCAAAGCTGCCTTTCCCAGCACAGGCTTGGTTAGCAGATGAGAAGGTGGCAGGATGCCCAGTCAGAGTTGGCTGGTGGCCACCAGTGGGAGGGAGGGGGCCAGCGCTCACCCCCAGCTCAGCTGCACTAGCCTCCTGCCATAAGCAGCTGGACAGGCTGCAGTTTCCACCAGCACCCACGAGATCCCTTACCTTCTGCTTGCCTGGAGAGAAGCCCTACAGCCCAGGAAAGCTGCTTCGAGATCCCAGCTGGAAAGGTCTGGAAGGCAGGAGAGGACTGGGGAGAGGTGCCTGGATCCCAAGGGAAGAGGCATCTTCCCTGCTGAGTCTGGCTGGCAGCAGGCCACAGCTCATGGAATCATTTGGGGTGGAAAAGGCCTTTCAGGTCATTGAGTCCAACCATTCTCTAACTCTACCAAGGCTGGTGCTAAACCATGGCCCTCAGCACCACTTTTCTGCCCCTTTGACACACGTCCAGGGCTGAAGATGCAACCACAAAACTGCACACAGAGTCACAGAATGGTAGGGGCTGGGCTGGGCATCCGGAGGGCGTTCAGTACCGCCTGCGTCCCAGCACCAGGATGGGTCCAAGCTTAGCACCACTGCTGATCCCACCTGCATCCTGACACCAGGATGGAGCCAGGCTTAGTGCTGCCACCAATCCCCCCTGCACCCTGACTCCAGGATGGAGCCAGGCTTAGTGCTGCCACCAATCCCCCTGCACCAGGACACCAGGATGGAGCCAGGCTTAGTGCTGCCACCAATCCCCCTGCACCAGGACACCAGGATGGAGCCAGGCTTAGTGCTGCCACCAATCCCACCTGTACACTGACACCAGGATGGAGCCAGGCTTAGTGCTGCCACCAATCCCCCCTGCACCCTGACACCAGGATGGAGCCAGGCTTAGTGCTGCCACCAATCCCACCTGCACCAGGACACCAGGATGGAGCCAGGCTTAGTGCTGCCACCAATCCCACCTGCACCAGGACACCAGGATGGAGCTGGGCTCAGCACCACTGCTGATCCCACCTTCACCCCAGCACCAGGACGAATCCAGGCTCAGCACCACCCCAAGATCCCTCTCTCCTCACCCCAGCAGCCCTGGGCACCTGGTTGGCTGCGGCTCAGCCAGGCTGCAGAGCTCCCGAGCCGTGTCTTAGCTCGCCAGGTTTGCAGCTGGAATGATGATTCTCATCACCACTTGAATTTAATTTAAATGGTTTGCTTCTGCTTTCATTTTATTGGCACCCATTACATCCCCCTTGTACCTCTGGCATTTCCTTAATAGTCTTTTGACTCATCTGCTCTCAGGAGGAGAAACATTTTTTACCAGAACACTATGAAGTAAGCGTTATAAAATCTGCAGCCCGGTGATGAATGTTAAGGGCTCATATTCTCTGATTGGGAAATTGCTGTCTTTCAAGTGTTTAACAGACTTGTACAAATAATTTCTCCAAAAGGTGAGGGGGTGCTGCTGAACTCCAGCAGGGAGAGGCTGGGCTCTAAATCACCGCCCGGAGCCGGCGCGCCAGGACGCGCCAAAGCCAGCACTGCCTCCCTGCACACGCACCCGCACGCCCCGTGCGGTGCAGCCTGGGGATGAGGAGCTGGAGGATGGGATAGGGAGAGGAGAGGAGAGGTTCGGAGAGGTTCGGAGAGGTTCGGAGAGGAGAGGTTCGGAGAGGAGAGGAGAGGTTCAGAGAGGAGAGGTTCGGAGAGGTTCGGAGAGGAGAGGTTCGGAGAGGTTCGGAGAGGAGAGGTTCGGAGAGGAGAGGAGAGGTTCGGAGAGGTTCGGAGGAGAGAGAGGTTCGGAGGAGGTTCGGAGAGGAGAGGTTCGGAGAGGAGAGGAGAGGAGAGGAGAGGAGAGAGGAGAGAGAGAGGAGAGGAGAGGAGAGGAGAGGAGAGGAGAGGAGAGGAGAGGAGGGTTCGGAGAGGAGAGGAGAGGAGAGGAGGAGAGGAGAGGAGAGGAGAGGAGAGGAGGAGGAGAGGAGAGGAGAGGAGGGAGAGGAGAGGAGAGGAGGAGAGGAGAAATGGAATGGAATGGAATGGAATGGAATGGAATGGAATGGAATGGAATGGAATGAGAATGGAATGGAATGGAATGGAATGGAATGGAATGGAATGGAATGGAATAGAATGGAATAGAATAGAATAGAATAGAATAGAATAGAATAGAATAGAATAGAATAGAATAGAATAGAATAGACCAGACCAGATTGGAAGAGACCTCAAAGATCATCAAGTCCAACCTGTCACCCAACACCATCTAATCAACTCAACCATAGCACCAAGTGCCTCATCCAGGCTCTTCCTAAACACCTCCAGGGATGGAGACTCCACCACCTCCCTGGGCAGCACATTCCCATGGCCAGTCTCTCTTGCTGGAAAGAACTTCTTCCTAACATCCAGCCTAAACCTCCCCTGGCACAGCTTGAGACTGTGTCCTCTTGTTCTGGTGCTGGGTGCCTGGGAGAAGAGACCAACCCCCACCTGGCTACAACCTCCCTGCAGGGAGCTGTAGAGGGCAAGAAGGTCTCCCCTGAGCCTCCTCTTCTCCAGGCTAAGCAAGCCCAGCTCCCTCAGCCTCTCCTCACAGGGCTGTGCTCAAGGCCTCTCCCCAGCCTCGTTGCCCTTCTCTGGACACATTCAAGTCTCTCGATGTCCTTCTTAAATCAAGGAGCCCAGAGCTGGACACAGGACTCAAGGTGTGGCCTAACCAGTGCTGAGCACAGGGGCAGAATGACCTCCCTGCTCCTGCTGGCCACACTATTCCTGTTGGGTTCCAGGCTCCCCAGTTCAAGCAGGACAAGGACTTGCTGGAGAAGTTACACCGAAGGGCTACAAAGATGCTGAGGGGACTGGAACATCCCTGTGGGGAGGAGAGACTGAGAGCATTGAGGCTTTCCAGTCTGGGAAAGAGCAGCCTGAGGGGGATCTCATCAATGCTAATCAATGTTTCAAGCGTGGGTGGCAGGAGGATGGCACCAGGCTTTTATCAGTGGTGCCCAGTGACAGGACGAGGGGAGACAGGCACAAACTGGAACACAAGAAGTTCCAGCTAAAGATGAGGAGGAACTTCTTGAATTTAAGCGTGCAGCAGCCCCAGAGCAGGCTGCCCAGAGAGGTGGTGGAGGCTCCATCTCGGGAGACATTCCAAACCCACCTGGATGTGTAGCCTGGAGAAGAGAAGGATCAGGGGTGACCTCATTGCCCTCTACAACTACCTGAAAGGTGGTTGTAGACAGGAAGGGGTTGGTCTCTTCTCCCAGGCAACCAGCACCAGAACAAGGGGACACAGTCTCAAGCTGTGCCAGAGGAGGTTTAGGCTCGAGGTGAGGAAGAAGTTCTTCACTGAGCGAGTCATTCGTCATTGGAATGGGCTGCCCAGGGAGGTGGTGGAGTCGCCGTCCCTGGAGGTGTTCAAGGGGAGATTGGACATGGCACTTGGTGCCATGGGCTAGTTGTGAGGTCTGTTGGGACAGGTTGGACTTGATGATCCTTGGGGTCTCTTCCAACCTTGGTTATACTGTGATACTGTGATACTGTGATACTGCGCGACCCTGCTGTGGCAGGCAGGGGGGTGTTGGACCGGCTGATCTCCAGAGATCCCTTCCAACCCCCACCATCCCGCGTTGGCTCTGTGATTGCCTGGCTCCTCTCCAGCATCATTCCATTTCCAGGACGCTTTTCCTTGACCCCGGGGGTCCCCGCGCCGCGGCTGAGGGACCGAGCCCGCCGGAATCCAGGCGTGAAATGATGGAGGGGACGGAGCTTCAGCGGGACCTCAGATATGAAACCACCGCTTCCCCCTCCCACCCCCTCCTCTTTCTCCTCATCCTGGCCTGTCGCATGCTGGGTGGAAAAGCTTGTATTTATCACCTGTCAGGGCTTGGCAGAGCTGAGTTACGTGGAGCAGGACAGCATAAAATTATCATACACAAGCATGAAATTACAAAATCGCTCGGAACTGAACAACAAAATTATTTCATTTCTGAGGGGAGGCCCATTCCATTTTTTAGCCCTGACACCTCAACTGCCAAACTTTGAATTGAAATTGAGTGTGAGGTGCATGGAATATAGACAGCAATAACAAGCAAAGGCATGTAAACTAGCCATGCAAATACGCCGGCGCTAACGGCCCCTCCAGCCTCCCACGGGAGACCTGTAACTAAATAAATGTCACATCTCCCAATCACTCAACCTTCCTCCCACGCTGTGGGGGGAATGATGCTGCAGTGGGAGCATGGGCTGCCCCTGCCAAAGGGACTCCCATTTCCCTGCCCTTCGCCGGGACCCTCGCGGGGGTTTTGCTTTTCCTCTCCTAGCGCTTGTGAGCAGAGAAGCAGAGGATCATAGAGTCACAGGATCATAGAGTCACAGGATCATAGAGTCACAGGATCACAGAGTCACAGGATCAGAGTCACAGAATCAGAGTCACAGAATCACAGAGTCATAGAGACACAGAATCATAGAGTCACAGAATCATAGCATCAGAGTCACAGAATCATAGCATCATAGAATCATAGCATCATAGAATCATAGAGTCACAGAATCATAGAGACACAGAATCATAGAGTCACAGAATCATAGCATCATAGAGTCACAGAATCATAGAGACACAGAATCATAGAGTCACAGAATCATAGAGACACAGAATCATAGAGTCACAGTATCACAGCATCATAGAATCATAGCATCATAGAGACACAGAATCATAGAGTCACAGAATCATAGAGTCACAGAATCATAGAGACACAGAATCATAGAGTCATAGAATCATAGCATCACAGAGACACAGAATCATAGAGTCATAGAATCATAGCATCACAGAGACACAGAATCATAGAGTCAGAATCATAGCATCATAGAATCACAGAGTCACAGCATCATAGAGTCATAGAATTAAAAGGGCAAGAAGGAGGAACCGGGGAACTACAGGCCAGTCAGTCTCACCTCTGTGCCCGGAAAGATCATGGAGCAGATCCTCCTGGAGGCACTAATGACTCAGAAGAATAGTGAAGAGGTGATTGGGAATAGTCAGCATGGCTTTGCCAAGGGCAAATCCTGCCTGACAAACCTGGTGGCCTTCTATGATCAGGTGACAGCATTAATAGATGAGGGGCGAGCAACTGATGTCGTTTACCTGGATTTGAGCAAAGCCTTCGACACTGTCCCACACCACCTCCTGGTCTCCAAGCTGGCGACACATGGGTTTGATGGATGGACCACTAGATGGATAAAGAATTGGCTTGATGGCCGCACCCAAAGAGTGGCTGTCAACGGGTCCATGTCCCAGTGGAGGCCAGTGACAAGCGGAGTCCCTCAGGGATCAGTCCTGGGACCTGTCTTGTTCAACATCTTTGTGGGTGACATGGACAGTGGCATCGAGTGCACCCTCAGCAAGTTTGCTGATGACACCAAGCTGTGTGGTGCAGTGGACACCCTGGAGGGAAGGGATGCCATCCAGAGGGACCTGGACAGGCTGGAGAGGTGGGCACAAGCCAACCTCATGAGCTTCAACAAGACCAAGTGCAGGGTCCTGCATCTGGGTCGAGGCAATCCCAGGCACAAATACAGGCTGGGCAGTGACTGGCTGGAGAGCAGCCCTGAGGAGAGAGACTTGGGGGTGCTGGTGGACGAGAAGCTCGACATGAGCTCTCAATGTGCGCTTGCAGCCCGGAAAGCCAATCAGATCCTGGGCTGCATCAGGAGAAGTGTGACCAGCAGGGCAAGGGAGGTGCTTCTCCCCCTCTACTCAGCTCTGGTGAGACCCCACCTGGAGTACTGCGTCCAGTTCTGGAGCCCATATTACAGGAGAGATGTGGACGTGCTGGAGCGTGTCCAGAGAAGGGCCACGAGGATGATCAGAGGGCTGGAGCACCTCTCCTATGAGGACAGACTGAAGGAGTTGGGGCTGTTCAGTCTGGAGAAGAGAAGGCTCCGAGGTGACCTCATTGTGGCTTTCCAGTATCTGAAGGGGGCCTACAGGAAGGCTGGGGAGGGACTTCTCAGGATCTCAGGTAGTGATAGGACTAGGGGGAATGGAATGAAGCTGGAAATGGGGAGATTCAGGCTGGATGTGAGGAAGAGGTTCTTTACCATGAGAGTGGTGAAGCCCTGGAATGGGTTGTCCAGGGAGGTGGTTGAGGCCCAGTCCCTGGAGGTGTTTAAGACCAGGCTGGACGAGGCTCTGGCCAGCGTGATCTAGTGTAGGGTGTCCCTGCCCATGGCAGGGGGGTTGGAACTAGATGATCCTTGTGGTCCCTTCCAACCCTGACTGATTCTATGATTCTATGATTCTATGAATCAGAATCACAGAATCATAGAATCAAGCAGGTTGGAAAAGACTTCAGAGATCATCAAGTCCAACCTGTTACCTAATACCTAACACCTCCTGACAACTAAACCATGGTTTCAGGTGCCACATCCAATCCCTTTTTTAACACCCCCAGGGATGGTGACTCCACCACCTCCCTGGGCAGCACATCCCAATGGCCAATCTCTCTTGCTGGGAAGAACTTTCTCTTCCCCTCCAGCCTAAACCTCCCCTGGCACATCTTGAGACTGTGTTCTCTTGTTCTGGTGCTGCTTGCCTGGGAGAAGAGACCAACTCCCACCTGGCTACAACTTCCCTTCAGGTAGCTGTAGAGAGCAATAAGGTCTCCCCTGAGCCTCCTTTTCTCTAGGCCACCTCTTGTCCAGAGGTGTGCAAAGGCAGGCTGAACATGGAATCATAGGATCATAGAATCATGGAATCATATCACCATAGAATCATGGAATCATGGAATCATAGCATCATAGAATCATATAATCATGGAATCATAGCATCACAGAATGGGCTGGGCTGCAAAGGACCTCCAAAGGTCACCCAGTCCAACCTCCCTGCAGTCAGCAGGGATATCCCAAACCAGATCAAGGCCTTGTCAAGCCTCACCTTGAGTATCTCCAGGGAAGGGGCCTCGACCACCTCCCTGGGCAACCTGTTCCAGTGTTCCACTATCCTCATGGTAAAGATGAGACCAGAATGATTTTGGTTTGAAGGGACCTTAAAGATCATCTAGTTCCAGTATTGGGCTCTTCAGTCCAGAAGGGACAGGGATACACTAGGGAGAGTCCAAAGGAGGCTGTGAGGGTGATGAGGGCACTGGAACATGTCTGATGAGGAGAGGCTGAGAGACCTGGGGCTGTTTAGCCTGAAGAAAACTGAGAGAAGATCTTATGAATGCTTACAAATATCTGAAGGGTAGGTGTCAAAATCACAGAATGCATTTGGAAGAGTTGGAAGGGACCCTTGGAGGTCACCTTGTCCTCCCCCCCCTGCAATCAGCAGGGGCAGCTGCAACTAGAGCAGGTTGTCCTTGAGTGTCTTCAGGGATAGGGCCTCAGCCACATTTCTTAGGCAACCTGTTCCAGTATTTTGCCACCCTCATTGTGAAGAACTTCCTCCTAATGTGTCAGCTAAATCTATCCTGCTCCAGATTCAAAGCAGAAGGTGCCAGGCTCTTTTCAGTGGTGTCCTGGTAGGACAAGGGGCAATAGCTACAAACTGGAGCACAGGAGGTTCCACCTCAACATGAGGAGAAACTTCTTTGCTGAGGGTGATGGAGGCCTGGAGCAGGCTGCCCAGAAAGGTTGTGGAGTCTCCTTGTCTGGAAACTTTCATCACCCATCTGGATGCATTCCTGTGTGACCTTCTCTAGGTGACCCTGCTTTGGCAGGAGGGTTGGACTCGATGGTTTCCAGAGGTCCCTTCCAACCCCTAACATTTTGTGTGTCAGGGATTGGCTGGGTCTGGAGCTCCATGAGGGATGCAGCAGGGCAGGATGTGCCGGTATCCCACAGCCCTTGTGAGGAGATCCCTGCAGCCCTTGGGAAGTGCAGGCAGCAGGGAAAGATCCTATCGCATCCCACCCAGCCTCTGAACTCCTCCAGAGCCTCAGAGCAGAGCTAAGGTTTCCCTCTCACTGCTTTAGCCACCTTGTGAAGGGGCTGCTCTGCATGCACTGGGAGGTGCTGGGGAATCACAGGGGGTTTACTGGGCTGCTTGTGGGAGGGAGGCATCACACAGGGAGGTCACACACGGCTCCCTTCCCACCCAGCTGACTCATCCAGGGAGAGCTCAGGAGCCAGCCCTTGCTCCATCAGGGAGCAGACAGCGGCAGGAACTGTGGTGAGGAGTGGAAGAGCAGCTTCATTTGATTGCAGCCAGGAGCATCCCGATGACTGCAGGCAAGAGGGTCCCAGGGGAGCAATATTTTATAAACATGATTTGTGTCACAGCTCAGTGTGTGTTTGTGTGGCTGTCTCCGGGGACAGGAGCCCAGGCTGTGCATGACACAGCCCCCTCCCCGTGCTGCCACCGTGCTGGCTGTGGGTATGGTGCTGGCACGGTGCTGGGCAAGGGCGTGGTGCTGGGTGCAGGCACTGTGCTGATGGAGGGGGAGGTGCTGGATGTGGGCAAGGAGCTGGATGTGGGCATGTTCCTGGCACAATGATGGGTGAAAGCAAAGTGCTGGTTACAGGATTGGTGCTGGCACGGTGCTGGGTGAGGTGATACCACCTGCATGGCCAGCTCCTTGGTGGCACTGGGGTCTGCCCGGCTGGGCAAGGGCACAGTGCTGGTTACAGGATTGGTGCTGGCACGGTGCTGGGTGAGGCGACACTACCTGCACGGCCAGCTCCTTGGTGGCACTGGGGTCTGCCCAGCTGGGCAGTGGGAGTGGGCAGGGGGCACAGGCACAGTGCAGGCACACTGCTGGGTGTGGGCATGATGCTGGGCAAGGGCAGAGCGCTGTGGGAGGACACACTGCCCACACGGGCAGCTCCTTGGTGGGCCTGGGAGCTGGGCAGTGGGAGTGGGCAGGAATCAGCAGGCAGCCCCAGAGGGCGGAGGCAGCACCATCCATCACGGGGGGAAGGGGTTTGGCAGCTCCCGGCGCGGAGCTGATGGGCTGAGCAGGGGCTGAGCAGAACAAACCCAATGAGATGTTAAATAAAATTAAAGGCAGAGTGAAAGAGCAAGCAGGGATTGGCAGAGACACCCAGCTGCCTCCCACCAGCCTGGGTCACCCACCCTGGAAGCACCGCAGGCTCCTGCCCTTGGGCTGCTGGTTGCTGCCTGTGTCCCTGCCCGGCCAGCCAAGGGCAGATGTCCACACAGCCCCGGGGGCTAGGAGCCACGGGAGCAGCTGGGGAGGTTCCAAAAGCTCTGAGTGTCAGCAGATCCGCAAGACCCTCTGAAAGCTGGTGTGATGGAGAATCCCCTGCTCCTCTCGTATTCAAACATGAAGAGAGATTCCCTGAGGGTCAGGATGTCCCACTGGAGCCCTAGCAGCCATGGAAGGTGGCCTCCTGCAACCAGGAGCTCCAGGACAACGAAGGTTCCTGGTGATTCATGAATGGAGGAGGCAAACCTCGCCTCTGTCTCTCCTGGGCAAGCCTTTGATGCTGCCCCCTTAATCCTCAGCCACCTGGCACTAATGGGAACCGTAAGAGACTCTTTGTGGTTAATTAAAAACAAGGAAATGCTTCCCCATGTAATGAGAAACCTCCAGCAACAGACCCTGAGTGCTCCCTCCACCAGGTTATGCTCTGGAATTCATCCCCTCTCCTCTGGAATGTGGGAGACATTGAGGCCTGAGAGAGCATCCTCTAAAGGCAACACTGGGCAACCTATCCTGAGCTCATCACCCATCCTGAGCTCATCACCCATCCTGAGCTTACTACCCACCCTGAGCTCATCACCCACCCTGAGCTCATCACCCACCCTGAGCTCATCACCCATCCTGAGCTTACTACCCACCCTGAGCTCATCATCCACCCTGAGCTCATCACCCATCCTGAGCTTACTATCCACCCTGAGCTCATCACCCACCCTGAGCTCATCACCCATCCTGAGCTTACTACCCACCCTGAGCTCATCACCCACCCTGAGCTCATCACCCATCCTGAGCTTACCACCCATCCTGAGCTCATCACCCATCCTGAGCTTACCACCCATCCTGAGCTCATCACCCATCCTGAGCTTACCACCCATCCTGAGCTCATCACCCATCCTGAGGTCATTAGGGCACTGCCACAGCTTCTTATCAACAGGCCAGAAGCAGGAGGCCAGGAGGGTGAACAGAAGTGGGATGGTCAGTGGTGTACACTGTGGGTTGTCTGGAGGTGGATGGGTCTGCAACCTGTGCCACTACCTGGAAAACTCCAGAGAGCTTCTGATGGTATCTTCTCAGCTCAGGGAGGGCAATGGGCACAAACTGAAACCCAGGGGGTTCCATCTGAACAGGAAGAGAAACTTTGGTGTGAGGGTGCTGGAACCCTGGAGCAGGCTGCCCAGAGAAGTTGTGGAGTCTCCTTCTGGGGAAGATTCCAAACCCACCTGGCCATTGTGATCCTGGGCAAGCTGCTCTGGGTGCCCCTGCTAGAGCAGGGGGTTGGACTGGGTGATTTCCAGAGGTTCCTTCCAACCCACACCATGCTGGGATTCTGGGATTCTGTGGGTGCAGCCCTGGCAGGTGGGGAAAGCTGAGGCACTAAGTGAGAGTGGGTAGGACCAAGAGGTTCCAGTCCCAAGGCAGCAAGACAGGAGCATCTCCCTGCTCAGTGGTGAAAGAGACCATGGAAAGAAACTGTCTCCTGAGGAGCAGGATGGAGGGGTAGGGTGTGAAAAGTGGGGGCTGTAAACCCTTTTTGGCATCACTAAAGGCCAGCCTTGCCCAAGCATCCATCACAGTAAAGACCAGGGCACCAAACAGAACAAGAGGACACAGTCTCAAGCTGTGCCAGGGGAAGATTAGACTCAAGGTGAGGAGAAAGTTCTTCACAGAGAGAATTGTTGGGCATTGGAACGTGCTGGCAGGGAGGTGGTGGAGTCCCCATCCCTGGAGGTGTTCAAGAGGGGATTGGATGTGGCACTTGATTCCATGGTTTAGTAGTCATGAGGTGTTGGGTGACAGGTTGGACTGGATGATCTCTGAGGTCTTTTCCAACCTTATTGATTCTATGATTCTGAGGAGCAGCTGGGAACATGGTGTGGCTCTGGGCAAGCCTGATCCAGTTGGAGGTGTCCCCTGCTCACTGCAAGGGGGGGGAGAAGGTGACCCCTGAGGCTCATGGGGATTGGACGTGGCACTTGGTGCCATGGTTTAGTTAGTCATGAGGTCTCGGGTGACAGGTTAGACATGATGATCTTTGAGGTCTCTTCCAACCTTGGTGATTGATTCTGTGATTCTGTGACCAAGCAGCTGTCACAATAAAGACCAGGGCACCAAACAGCACAGGAGAGAATATTGCTCTGGGTCCTGGCGGTCCCCAGGGCCGGTTCAGAAGGCACCAGGCGAGGAGCAGCAGCCGCCACGGAGCCCCGCTCGGCGAAGGGGAAGGAGAGGCTGGGAAATTACAATCGCTTTAAGTCAGTTCAACTTCAGTTCCCAGAAAAGAAAACAAACAAACAAACAAACAAAAAAACCCCAAACCCCACAATATTGGAAGGAATGATCAAACAAACTATTTATAAGCAGCGAGGAGATAACAGGGCGAGGAGCAGCCAACACGGGTTCGTCAAGAACAAATCGCGGCAAACCGATCTGCTGCTCGTCTGCGACAGGGTAATGGGCCCTGCAGGATGGCAGGGAAGCAGCAAATGTCATATCCTGACTTTAATAAGATTTTTGACAGCGTCTTCTGTGACATTCTCGCGAGCGAGAGCGGAGGAAGCGCGGCCGGGAGGAAAAGCCCCGCGGCCCGCCGGCGGAGCGCCAGCCCGGGGCGGAGGGTGCAGCCGGCGGGGGGGGGGGGCGCTGGGTCACGGGCTCACGGGATCGCCGAGGCTGGAAGAGACCTCGAAGGTCGTCGAGTCCCACCTGTCACCACAGACCTCAAGACTAGACCATGGCACCAAGTGCCACATCCAATCCCC
The DNA here is from genome assembly GCA_033816785.1 of Picus viridis. NCBI lineage: Eukaryota > Metazoa > Chordata > Aves > Piciformes > Picidae > Picus > Picus viridis. Next base: position 12,262,795 of record CM066595.1, read on the forward strand.
TCAGGGATGGAATGAGAAGGGATGGGATGGGATGGGATGGGATGAGATGGGATGGGATGGGATGGGATGGGATGGGATGGGGTGGGATGGGATGGGATGGGATGGGGTGGAATGGGAAGGGATGGAATGGAATGGAATGGGATGGAATGGGATGGAATGGAATGGAATGGAATGGAATGGAATGGAATGGAATGGAATGGAATGGAATGGAATGGAATGGGATGGAATGGAATGGGATGGGATGGGATGGGATGGAATGGAATGGAATGGAATGGAATGGAATGGAATGGAATGGAATGGGATGGGATGGGATGGAATGGAATGGAATGGAATGGAATGGAATGGAATGGAATGGAATGGAATGGGATGGAATGGGATGGAATGGAATGGGATGAGATGGAATGGAATGGGATGGGATGGAATAGAATAGAATAGAATAGAATAGAATAGAATAGAATAGAATAGAATAGAATAGAATAGAATAGAATAGAAGTAGAAGTAGAGTAGAGTAGAGTAGAGTAGAGTAGAGTAGAGTAGAGTAGAGTAGAGTAGAGTAGAGTAGAGTAGAGTAGAATTAACCAGGTTGGAAAAGACCTCAGAGATCAACAAGTCCAACCTATCAACCAACACTATCTAATCAACTAAACAATGGCACCAAGCAGCCCATCCAGGCTCTTCCTAAACACCTCCAGGGATGGGGACTCCACCACCTCCCTGGGCAGCACATTCCCATGACGAACGACTCTCTCAGTGAAGAACTTCCTCCTCGTCACCTCGAGCCTAAACTTCCCCTGGTGCAGCTTGAGACTGTGTCCTCTTGTTCTGGTGCTGGTTGCTAGAGAGAAGAGACCAACCCCCACCTGGCTACAACGACCTTTCAGGTAGTTGGAGAGAGCAATGAGGTCTCCCCTGAGCCTCCTCTTCTCCAGGCTAAGCATCCCCAGCTCCCCCAGCCTCTCCTCACAGGGCTGTGCTCCAGACCCCTCCCCAGCCCTGTTGCCCTTCTCTGGACACCTTCCAGCACCTCAACATCTTTCCTAAACTGAGGGGCCCAGAACTGGACACAGGACTCAAGGTGTGGCCTAACCAGTGCTGAGCACAGGGCACAATGACCTCCCTGCTCCTGCTGGCCACACTGTTCCTAATGCAGGCCAGGATGCCATTGGCCCTCTTGGCCCCCTGGGCACACTGCTGGCTCATGTTTAGGCAGCTGTCAATCAGCACCCCCAGGTCCCTCTCTGTTTGGCAGCTCTCCAGCCACTCTGCCCCCAGCCTGTAGCTCTGCATGGGGTTGCCGTCCCAAAGTGCAGCACCCAGCACTTGGATTTGTTGAATGCCATCATATCGCTTGTGGAGGTGATAATGTGTGGCCCATGTCTGTCTTCCACCCTCTGCTAGCTGGTCTTGATGACCCAGCTGATGGAAGCAGCTGAATGAGAGGATTTGCAAGCTCTGGAGTGAATCGGGAGGCAGAAAGTGGAGCGAGGCTTCTGGCTGGGGAGAGGTCTGGAGCACAGCCCTGTGAGGAGAGGCTGAGGGAGCTGGGGTTGCTTAGCCTGGAGAAGAGGAGGCTCAGGGGAGACCTTCTTGCTCTCTACAACTACCTGAAGGGAGGCTGTAGAGAGTTGGGAGTTAGAATAGAATAGAATTAACCAGGTTGGAAAAGACCTTTGAGATTATTGAGTCCAACCTCTCACCCAACACCATCTGATCAACTAAACCATGGCACCAAGTGCCTCATCCAGGCTCTTCTTCCAGGCAACCAGCACCAGAACAAGAGGACACAGTCTCAAGCTGTGTCAGGGGAGGTTCAGGCTGGATGTTAGGAAGAAGTTCTTCCCAGCAAGAGAGATGGGCCATTGGAATGTGCTGCCCAGGGAGGTGGTGGAGTCCCCATCCCTGGAGGTGTTCAAGAAATGTGTGGATGTGGCACTTTGGGGCACGGTTTGATGGGGATGGTGGTGTTGGGTTGATGGTTTGACTCAGTGATCTTGGAGGTCTTTTCCAGCTGAAGCAATTCTAGGAGCTGTTGTAGAACACAAGCTGAACTTAGGCCAACACAGTCATGATGCTGAAGGAAAAGCAAGGAATGTGCAGGGATTTCCAAAGGGAAATGCACGGTATGTGATGGGTGGAATCAGTCATCCTCATCACCTCACCAATGAAGAGCAGCTGAGACCGACCCAGGACTGGGAGCACTGACCACCAGAATAAAGTCCGCAGGTGATCAAGAAAGAGAAGTGGATTCACAAGAGGAGTGGCTAAAAGCCCCCAGAACTTGTGTCATTCTGTTTGTATTCCCCACAAAGCTTCCTCTGCTGGGTGCAAACACTGCTCCTGCACAGGGAAATGCTGGGAAGGGCTTCAGCAGCCCTTGCGTGTGGGTAGCTCCCGTGCTTGGATCCCCAGCTCAAGGGACAGGGAACTACTGGAGAAAGCCCAGAGGAGGCTGTGAAGAAGCTGAGGGCCCTGGAGCATCTCTGTGAGGAGGAAAGGCTGAGAGCCCTGGGGCTCTTGAGCCTGGAGAAGAGCAGCCCCAGAGGGGACCTGAGCAATGCTCAGCAAGAGATAAAGGGGGGGGCAAGAGGATGGGGCAGGACTCTTCTCAGTGGTGCCAAGTGACAGGACAAGGGACAAAGGGGCACAAACTGGAGCCCAGATGTACAGGGATGGATGGGGCTGTGGAGATGGATGGGGTTGCAACTATAATGATTGGGTGCAGGGACGGACGGGGCTGCAGGGACGGACGGGGCTGCAGGGGTGGGGTTAGATAGGTGGGCAAAAGGGCTTTGAGATAACAAAAGGCAGGGGGTGCTTCTTCCCTCTGCCCCCATGAGTGGGGAAAGGCAAAACATCCCTACTGAAACCAACCCACATCCCCCCCCCCCGCTTCCCACCACCTTCCCCCCCCCCCCCCTCGCCCCCTACCCACAGCGGCCGCAGCAACGCTGCTGGGTGCAGCTGCGCCGAGGAGAACCTACCCGCAAAGAGTTAACGCACACCCCACCCCCCCCCGTCCTCCCCCCTCCCCGCCTCAACCCTGCTTCACCAGACTGTGAATTCTCAGCCAGTCTCCCACATGCAGCCAAACAACAGCTTGACATTTTCCATCCTTCACGAGCAAGACAAAGGCGTGAAGATATTCCCATGATTCCTTTCTGCATGCCTAACTATGAGCTCAGGTGCAGCAGCATTTGCCCTGGACCGGCCTCATCAACATGAAGGGCGAACTCATCGTTTCTGCATCTTTCCTCGCCGCTGCTTGATTAATTGGCTCTACGACGACGCCGGCTGAATACCTAATGCCTCTCTCCTGTGTCCCCCCCCTGCCCCGTTCTTTCTTCACAGCCTTTTGGCTGCATTTACATATACTTTATATGCCATAATTTTCACACACACACACACCCCCCGTTAAAAAAAAATCATAATAAAGTCAAAAACGAGGAAAAACCCCAAACCCAAGAATCCCAAGCAGGAAGCACGGCTCAGTAATTTGATGTAATGCCAGCGTGTCACCAACCCACCCCCCACCCCCTCCCCACCCACCCCCACACCAAAAAAGAGAGGAATTAGGAATATCTGTAGGTATTTAATTGATTCTGGCTCGCTTGTGTGTTGGGTTTGAGGATTTTGGGGGGGTTGGAGGGGTCTTTTTTGGGGTGGTTCTCGTTTGGTGGGTTGGTTTCTGGGTGGTTTTCTTTTGGGGGGAGGGAGAGGGAGGTGGGTTTGGGATTTTTTGGTTTGGTTTTGATTTTGGGGGTGGGTGGGAGGGTGGGAGGGGGTGGTTTCCAAGTAGAGCTCTCTGAGAAAGGCATTCATATTCATGTAGGTGGGGGGAAAAGAAGGAATAATAATAATAATAATAATAATAATAATAATAATAATAATAATAATAATAATAATAATAATAATAATAATAATAATAATAACTATAATAATAATAACTATAATAATAGTAATAATAATATCAATAATAATAACAATAATATAGTAATAATAATATCAATAATAATAACACCAATAATAATAATATCTATAACAATAATAACAATAATAACAACAATAATATAGTAATAATAATATCAATAATAATAACACCAATAATAATAATATATATAACAATAATAATAACAGTAATATAGTAATAATATCAATAATAATAATAATATCAATAATAATAACACCAATAATAATATCTATAACAATAATAATAACAATAATAAAAATCACAATAATAAATGATTTTAAAAAATTATAAATAGATTAATTAATGAAAAATAAAATAAGAAAAATAACAAAATAAGAAAAATGATGGAAAAGAATAAAAAAGAATAAAAGAATAAAAAAGAATAAAAGAATAAAAATTAATAAAAGAATAAAAAAGAATAATAAAAGAATAAAAAGAAAAGGGAAAAGTAATAAAAATAAAATAATAAAATAATGAAAATATTAATAAAAAGAAAATGCATAAACCTATAATAATAATATTAACAAAAAGAATAAAAATTAATAAAAGACTTTAAAAAATAATAAAAATAAAATAATGAAAATAACAACAAAAATAAAGTAATAAAATAATAGAAAGAAGAATAAGAACAATAAAAATAAAGAATAAGAATTAAAAATAATAACAATAAAATAAAATAATAAGAAAAACAAAAGAATAAGAGAGCAATAATAAAAATTAGAAATAAAATAATGATAAAATTAAAATGAAAGTATTAAATAATAATAATCGATTAATAGATAATAAAAAATTTACAATAACAAAATTAAAACAATAAAAAAGCAAACTAAACCAAATAAAAATGAATAGATAATAATGATTAAAAGTACCCTCCGAAGGAACTTTCCAACATTTCAGCTGAAATTAAATACATTCAGGAAAGAAATAATATTTCACTGATAATGTTTGAAGGGACACAGTGACAGGAGGTGTGATTTGCAATGCCTGCCAAAGCAAGGCTTGGCCTCGGGGGCTTTTGTCCCAGAAAACTGGAAATGGGGAAAGATGTCCTCATGGGGAACTGCCCTGATGGGAAAAGAGTTGGTTTTGAGAGGGTGGAATTCAGTGGGTCCAGGGAGGACTCCCAGCAGGGAGAGGGAAAAGCCTTTCAGGTTACCCTCTGTGGGCTTTTTCCTCAACAGCATCCCACTGAAGAGGGTCCCACCCTGTGCCCGGGTGCCCAGGCCCCAGGAGCATGCCTGTAGATGTACATCCAGCATCTCACCGGGATCCTAACACCCAGACCGGGGATGCTGCAGCTTGCTTCCCTTCCCCCTCCCCCCATTTTTCCTTTCCTTTATTTTTAACCCCTCAATTAAACGTCAGAAAGGGAAAACCAGAGACCAGGGAGATTCTTTTGCAGGAAACAAGCAAGCACGAAGTGTTCAGCACTTGAAACACATTGACTTGTGGTGGACAGTGATTAACCCCCCCTAATTAACTCCCCAATTTGTCAGGCCCAGAGAGGAAAGGTATAAAAATGAACACCAATGACGGTAGGAGATGGCCCTGGCTGGCAGAGCCTGTGGAGGTCTTTGGAGGTGTTCAGGTGGTTAAGGAGCAACAGGATTCGGTGTGGAGTGCAGGCTGTGGGTTGCTGGGCTAGGTTTTGTGACATCTCAGCTTAACCAGACAGCTGTGGCTGCACCCAGGTCATGAGCAGGCTTGGCTGGAGAAGAATATGGTAGGGGCAAGGGTCTGGAGCAAAGAAGATGCTCTCCACGGTGGCATCCCAATGGCTCTGGACCCACACACCAAGCAGCCTGGCTACACTTCACCCTGGCAGTGCCAGGAATAGGCACAAACCGGAGGAAAGGACGTGGTCAGGTTATTCCTTCATGCTTTGGCCCACCCAGGGCTTGGAGCACCGTCGGGGTGGCGATGACCAGCCCCAGGGAGAAGCCAGCCCCACGGAGCACCCAGCCCCACAACACAGCAAACAGCCCTGCTCTGCTGGCAGCTGAAATGATCCACGGCGAGAGGAGGCTTCAAGGATGCACGTCCTTGAAAAAAAAGGCAAAAATAAATCTTGGGCGCTGGAATTGCTGTAAATTCTTCCTTGTTAGCAGGGTTAGGAAGCACCAGGAGCTGGGCAGGGCCTGACTCAGCCCCACTCCCCAGGGTGCTGCTGCCAGACACCACAGTGAATGATGCCGGTTGGGTTCCGCAGGCACTTTGGCTCTCTCCCGCCTGCCAGCACAAAACTGCCTTCATCTGGTCTGGTGGGGGTGGAGGGGGGGGGGCGGGAAATAAACCTTCCCATCTTTGTCCTGGCACATTAGGAGAAGATTATCCCCCGGATTAAAGAAAATTATAGGGTTTATTTCTCAAGTATGAAAGCTGGAGCCTGCCAGAGGCAGGGGCTGGAGAAGCAACGGGCAGGATCCCCGCTGGTGGGAGAAGCCTGCTGCACTCCTCAGCACCAGGCAGGGCTGCTCGGGCAGGCAGGAGCCTCAGCAAGGTTCTAAATTGGTCTCCTGATATTTTATGAAATAACTTCTTCTTTCCTCCCCCCCCCCCCCCTTTTTTTTTTTTTTCTCTTTTTCCTAAAGTACTTCTTGATATTTTTATGTTTATATATTTTAACTTCGGATCGGCCTCATAAAAAATACATGAGGAATAAGTGGTTTCTGCAAATGTTTTATACATGATTTGGGAACAGATACTACTCAGGGAGAGAAAGAGAATATTCCTTTTCATGCCAGCCACGGTGAGGAGGAAGAAGGTTGGGTGGGTCATAGGGGGAGGCAGGTGCCCTGTGTCCATCAGGAGGTCCTCCGGGCACAGAAACTCCGAGACCACCGATTTAACCAGGGGAGAGAATCATAGAATCAGTCAGGGTTGGAAGGGACCACAAGGATCAGCTAGTTCCAACCCCCTGCCATGGGCAGGGACACCCCACACTAGATCAGGTTGGCCAGAGCCTCATCCAGCCTGGGCTTAAACACCTCCAGGGACGGGGCCTCAACCACCTCCCTGGACAACCCATTCCAGGGCTTCACCACTCTCATGGGGAAGAGCTTCCTCCTCACCTCCAGCCTGAATCTCCCCACCTCCAGCTTCATTCCATTCCCCCTAGTCCTATCACTCCCTGAGATCCTGAGAAGTCCCTCCCCAGCCTTTTTGTAGGCCCCAGAATGCCCATCAAGGGGTGCCCCTTGGGGTCACCTCCCTCTCCACCCCCTGGGTTTTCAGCCCAAATTCCAGTCAGGAGACCATAGAATCAATAAGGTTGGAAAAGACTTCAAAGATCATCAGGTCCAACCTGTCACCCAAAACGTCATGACTACTAGGCCATGGCAACCACCTGAAGGGTGGTTGTAGCCAGGAGAGGGTTGGTCTCTTCTCTCAGGCAACCAGCACCAGAGCAAGAGGACACCGTCTCAAGCTGCACCAGGGGAAGTTTAGGCTGGAGGTGAGGAGAAAGTTCTTCCCAGAGAGAGTTGTTAGCCATTGGGATGTGCTGCCCAGGGAGGTGGTGGAGTCCCCATCCCTGGAGGTTTTCAAGAGGGGATCGGTCGTGGCACTTGGTGCCATGGTTTAGCCATGAGGTCCGTGGTGACAGCTTGGACTTGATGATCCTTGAGGTCTCTTCCAGCCTTGGTGATTCTGTGAAGATGGGCAGATAAGACTCAGAGTTCCAGATGGAACCCATCCCACCCAGAACAGACAGCAGAGGGCCAGGATCCAGCACCTCAGGAGCTGATGCTGTTCTCTGCAGTGAGGGCAACCAAAGGGTTAAGACTCTCTCACCCCCTCCCCCTGCCTGGCATACATTAGCCTGCCTTGTTCTTTGCCTTTTTTACTGCCGGTGTAATACGATGCAAAGTTGGTGGTGGTTTTTATTTCTTCCCCCCCTTTTTTTTTTTTAACTGATACAATTGTGTTCTCTTATCCCCCAGCTCTTTGGGGAGGTGTGTTTTTTTGTAGGCTCATTTTTTTGCATGACTGATGCAGGCTGGGCGCTGACACCGGCTCACGCTGCGGGCACAGGCGGCAGCGAGGCTGCTAGTGAGGGCACGGGGACATGCACCAACATATAGCATGGAATGGAATGGAATGGAATGGAATGAATGGAATGAATAGAATAGAATAGAATAGAATAGAATAGAATAGAATAGAATAGAATAGAATAGAATAGAATAGAATAGAATAGAATAGACCAGACCAGGTTGGAAGAGAACTTTGAGGTCATCAAGTCCAACCTATCACCCAACACCATCTAATCAACTCAACCATGGCACCAAGCACCCCATCCAGTCTCTTCCTAAACACCTCCAATGATGGTGACTCCACCACCTCCCTGGGCAGCACATTCCAATGGCCAATCACTCTCTCTGTGTAAAATTTCTTCCTAACATGCAGCCTCAACCTCCCCTGGCACAGCTTGAGACTGTGTCCTCTTGTTCTGCTGCTGCTTGCCTGGCAGAAGAGACCAACCCCCACCTGGCTACAACCTCCCTTCAAGGAGTTGTAGAGAGCAAGAAGGTCTCCCTGAGCCTCCTCTTCTCCAGGCTAAGCAACCCCAGCTCCCTCAGCCTCTCCTCACAGGGCTGTGCTCCAGACCCCTCCCCAGCTCTGTTGCCCTTCTCTGGACACCTTCCAGCACCTCAACATCTTTCCTAAACTGAGGAGCCCAGAACTAGACACAGGACTCGAGGTGTGGCCTAACCAGTGCTGAGCACAGGGCAGAATGAGCTCCCTGCTCCTGCTGGCCACACTGTTCCTGCTGCAGGCCAGGATGCCATTGGCCTTCTTGGCCACTGGAAGTTCTTCCTAACAAGAGAGACTGGCCATTGGAATGTGCTGCCCAGGGAGGTGGTGGAGTCCCCATCCCTGGAGGTGTTCAAGAGGGGATTGGATGTGGCACTTGGAGCCATGGTTTAGTTGTCATGAGGTGTTGGCTGATAGGTTGGACTTGATGATCTCTGAGGTGTTTTTCAACCTGGCTGATTCTATGATTCTGTTGGAACAGGCTGCCTAAGGAGGTGGTGGAGTCACCACCCCTGAGGGTGCTCAAGAAACATGTGGCCATGGCTCTTTGGGCCATGGTTTAATGACTGTGGTCATGGTGGGTTGATGGAGGACTCAATGATCCTTGAGGGCTTTTCCAACCCAAACAATTCTATGGTTCTGTGACTTCAGCTCAAATGAGGTCCCAGGATGGCAGAGCTGGGCAGGGATGATGAGAGCCTGAGATGGGGCAGCTGGGCTTCCCAGTGCAGAAAGCAGAGGAAGGACCCCAAAACCTTCTCCTCCTCCTCAGTGTTGTGGTGCATCCAGGCCCACAGAAGGGCACTCCCTGCCCATTGGGGTGGCACTTGACACAACCCCTAGCAGCAGCAAGGACAAGGGGCTCCAAGGTGGGATTACAGCTTCCCATGGTGGCACATTACCCAGGAGGGGCCAAAGCCAGCCTTTGGGAGCTTTCCCAGGAGAAAGCAGGCTGATGGGATGCTGCTAATATCCTGTAGCAAGGCAGAGAAGGAGAAAAGCCCCTTTGGGGGTATTTTCTTGTCCTTCCTCCTCCTCTCCTGCCCATTTCCAACACTGCCCCAGCAAGCACGGCCACATCCATCCAAGACCATCCACGGCCCGACGATCACCTTCAGCTGTCTGGAGGATGGTCCTGGGAAGGTCTTGGATGGTTTCCCACCCAGGAGAGCAATCTGTTCACAGCCTCTCACCTGAGAGGGACCAGCCCTGAACACCTCCCTCTGCCCAGCGTGCTGTGGAGCAGGAGCCGTGCCGCAGCACCCCTGCGCCGGCTGAGGCTGCCCAGCCCACGGCGCTCCGGGGGAAGGACGCAGCGAAGGCTGCCTGGCTGCTGCCGAAGGGCTGCAAAGAAATTATAGCCTGCATAAAAATATTCACTCCAGCCAAGGGCCTTAAAACATCCCCCTGAGCATTGAACAGTGACTGAAAGTATATTACTGTGCACTTAAGGTTACTGTAGTCACCCAAGGTCAAGCAGCCAGCACGTTCCAGCCAGGAGACACGGGGATGGATTCGCCTCGGCGCTGGGTGGGGAAGGCAGAGGCTCCTCCAGGAGCAGGAATTTAACTCGATATTCAATTTAGCCTGGAATCAATTTTGATGGAGTACAATTCCCATTTATAATCCCAGGTTATTGCCAGCGCTGTCCTTTGATTAGACATCAGCAGACCCAGGCCAACCCTTGCTCCCTCCCTGTTCCCAGCAGGCAGCTGGAGCCCACCCACCCCTTGTTCAGGGCAGAATCATAGGATTGTTTTGGTTGGGAACAGCCCTCTGAGATCATTGAGTCCATCCATCAACCTCACCACCACCACAGCAAAGAAACCACGTCCCCAAGTGCCACATCCACACGCTTCTTGAACCCCTCCAAGGGCAGTGACTCCACCACCTCCTTGGGCAGCCAGTTTCAATGCCTGACCACTCCTGCAGGAAATGCATTCTCCCTAATATCCAGTCTAAAGCTCCCCCTGGGATCCTGCCCAACAGCCACAACCCTTCAGAAGACCACCCCACACAGGGCTCTGCAGGAGAACAGAACAGAACAGAACAGAACAGAACAGAACAGAATTAAGCAGGCTGGAAGAGACCTCAGAGATCATCAAGTCCAACCTATCACCCAGCACCTCCTGATCAACTCAACCATGGCACCAAGTGCCTCAGCCAGGCTCTTCCTAAACACCTCCAGGGATGGGGACTCCACCACCTCCCTGGGCAGCACATTCCAATGGCCAATCTGTCTTTCTATGAAGAACTTCTTCCTAACATCCAGCCTAAACCTCCCCTGGCACAGCTTGAGACTGTGTCCTCTTGTTCTGATGCTGCTTGCCTGGGAGAAGAGACCAACCCCCACCTGGCTACAACCTCCCTTCAGGGAGTTGGAGAGAGCAAGAAGGTCTCCCCTGAGCCTCCTCTTCTCCAGGCTAAGCAACCCCAGCTCCCTCAGCCTCTCCTCCCAGGGCTGTGCTCCAGACCCCTCCCCAGCTTTGTTGCCCTTCTCTGGACACCTTCCAGCATCTCAACATCTTTCCTAAACTGAGGGGCCCAGAACTGGACACAGGACTCAAGGTGTGGCCTGAGCAGTGCTGAGCACAGGGGGAGAATGACCTCCCTGCTCCAGCCCACCCCAGCCCTTCCCCTCCCTACAGGATGCTCTCTCTCTGTGTACAGCTCAGTGTTCAGAGATGACAGGGAGGGGTGGCAGGGATGTCATATCTCCCTTAAGCTGCAGTTCCCATGAATTTCCAACCCTTTTCTCTGAGGGACTAATTATATAATTTCAATGTTTACTCTGTGCAGACAGAGCTTGTGAGATGGTGCCCCAGGGACACATGAGCTGGATTTAAACCCCAGGAAGGTAACACTCACTGGGGAGCCTGATGCCACAGCTCCCATCACAACCCACCTCCTGCTAGTCTGCTTTGCCAGGGTCTCTGCTGCCTTTGCTGACTGGTCATTGATGCTTCGTTTCCTCACCGCTGCTTCAAACACAATCCAGCCCTTGGGTGCTCCACCCGTGGTGCACAGCTCCCCACATGGAGCTTCCTGCCCCACAAGTCTCACCCACTTTGCCCAAACTGTGCCCATCCTGCACTTTCATGCCCACATGTAGCATTGCTGCACAGCCAGGGACCTCCCAGCTGCTCCTACAATGATTCCTGGTGGCCCAAGAGCCCCTGAGGTTGGATATTTGAAGGAGTATCTTCACTAAAAGGGTTCTCAAACTATGGAAGAGGCTCCCCAGGAGGGTGGTTGAATCCCTGGAGGTGTTTAAAAGCCACAGAGATGTGGTGCTGAGGGACATGGTTTAGTACCAGGGTGGGTAGAGTTAGAGAGGGACTCAATGGTCTGGACTCAATGATCTGAAAGGTCTTTTCTAACAACCAATTTTATGCTGGTATGATTGTCAGATGCCCGGATGGGATGGAATGGAATGGAATGGAATGGAATGGAATGGAATGGAATGGAATGGAATGGAATGGAATGGAATGGAATGGAATGGGATGGAATGGAATGGAATGGAATGGAATGGAATGGGATGGAATGGAATGGAATGGGATGGGATGGGATGGGATGGGATGGGATGGGATGGGATGGGATGGGATGGGATGGGATGGGATAGGATAGAATAGAATAGAATAGAATAGAATAGAATAGAATAGAATAGAATAGAATAGAATAGAATAGAATAGAATAGAATAGAATAGAATTAACCAGGTTAGAAAAGACCTCAGAGATCATCAAGTCCAACCTGTCACCCAGCACCTCCTGATCAACTCAACCATGGCACCAAGCACCCCATCCAGCCTCTTCCTAAACACCTCCAATGATGGGGACTCCACCACCTCCCTGGGCAGCACATTCCAATGGCCAATCTCTCTTTCTATGAAGAATTTCTTCCTAACATCCAGTCTGACCCTCCCCTGGCGCAGCTTGAGACTGTGTCCTCTTGTTCTGGTGCTGGGTGCCTGGGAGAAGAGACCAACCCCCACCTGGCTACAACCTCCCTTCAGGGAGTTGGAGAGAGCAAGAAGGTCTCCCCTGAGCCTCCTCTTCTCCAGGCTAAGCAAGCCCAGCTCCCTCAGCCTCTCCTCACAGGGCTGTGCTCCAGACCCCTCCCCAGCTTTGTTGCCCTTCTCTGGACACCTTCCAGCAACTCAACATCTTTCCTAACCTGAGGGGCCCAGAACTGGACACAGGACTATGAAGAGGAAGAAGAGCTCAACACTCCTGCCTGAAATACACAAGGTGAGAAGCATGTCATCAGCCTTCAGCCTTCTCCCCTGCTCCCCCTGGGAGTAGGTTTCCCATAATTACAGGACTGGAGGAGCCATTTCTTTTCTTGCCTCTCACTACTCACAGCTATTTATATTTAGCATATTTAGGGCTTCCTGGGTCAGAAATGGAAATTACTCGACGCCTCACTCAACCTTAAAGTTCCTGCTTAGGAGCCAGAGGCTGAACACAGAAGGGGGAAAGCTTTGAGAGCTGGGCAATTAATTGCAAGCAGAGCAACAAAAAGTAGAGGGGGAGGGGGAGGAATTTGATTTATTTCCCCCCCACACACACCCCTGTGCAAGCAGGAGGGGGATGCCAAGGCAACACGATTACCCCTCCACAAAGTTCACCAACCCTTCCTTCCCCCCCCCAGGCCCTGAGCTGTCCCTTTAACCACTGCTAAATTGTTTTCTGACAGCCCTGGCTGCAATTTTCTCCCCTGACATTTGATTTACATATGATCTTTAAGCACCACCACTGCTCTAATAGCTATTTGGAGGGGGGGGGGGGGGTTAATATTCAAATCACTCCGTGATGTCACACACCTCGATAGGTCATTTCGCTGCAGCCAGGAAGGGGAAGGGGAAGAGGGGGGGGGGGGGAGGAAAAAAAGGGAAAGGCATGGTGGGGGGGAAATAAATAAATGTATAACTAATGAAATAAACTGATTAAGGGGAGAAATCAATCGTTTTACTGCTGTAGTGAAGCTCCAGCAGTTAATTTAGCATGGATCTGCAAGGGTGCCTGTTAATGGAACAGGCTCCCACCTAATTGCTGCCACGGCAAATGAAATACAGTAATATCCCGTGATGCATGTGGAGGAGTTCACTTCATCTTCCCTGGCTCTTGCCTGATAGCTGTTTACAGCACCAGGCAGCTTCACTCACTTAGGTATTTCTTTCTTGCCACCCCAGTGAGCCCCGTTAAGCCACCCCCGATTAGCAAGTCCAAGGAGCGCCTCGGAATGCCTCCCCTCCGCTGAAGGTGGCCTGGGCACCAGGGCAGGAACTGCTGTCTGGTTAAAGCTTTGGGAAGCTCCCTCCCCGTTTCTGGGAGCTGCTGTTCCGTGGGCAGTGAGGGCAGGATGTAATGGGGGTTAGAATCATGGACTCAATAAGGTTGGCAAAGACCTCCGGAGATCATCAAGTCCAACGTACAATCATAGACTCAATAAGGTTGGAAAAGACCTCCAGAGAACATCAAGTCCAACCTAGAATCATAGACTCAATAAGGTTGGCAAAGACCTCCAGAGATCATCAAGTCCAACCTAGAATCATAGAACCAATAAGGTTGGAAAAGACCTCCAGAGATCATCAAGTCCAACCTAGAATCATAGACTCAATAAGGTTGGAAAAGACCTCCAGAGATCATCAAGTCCAACCTAGAATCATAGACTCAATAAGGTTGGAAAAGACCTCCAGAGATCATCAAGTCCAACCTAGAATCATAGACTCAATAAGGTTGGAAAAGACCTCCAGAGATCATCAAGTCCAACCTAGAATCATAGAACCAATAAGGTTGGAAAAGACCTCCAGAGATCATCAAGTCCAACCTAGAATCATAGAACCAATAAGGTTGGCAAAGACCTCCAGAGATCATCAAGTCCAACCTAGAATCATAGACTCAATAAGGTTGGAAAAGACCTCCAGAGATCATCAAGTCCAACCTAGAATCATAGACTCAATAAGGTTGGCAAAGACCTCCAGAGATCATCAAGTCCAACCTAGAATCATAGAACCAATAAGGTTGGAAAAGACCTCCAGAGATCATCAAGTCCAACCTAGAATCATAGACTCAATAAGGTTGGAAAAGACCTCCGGAGATCATCAAGTCCAACCTAGAATCATAGAACCAATAAGGTTGGAAAAGACCTCCAGAGATCATCAAGTCCAACCTAGAATCATAGAACCAATAAGGTTGGAAAAGACCTCCAGAGATCAGCAAGTCCAACCTAGAATCATAGAACCAATAAGGTTGAAAAAGACCTCCCGAGATCATCAAGTCCAACCTAGAATCATAGAACCAATAAGGTTGGAGAAGACCTCAGAGATCATCAAGTCCAACCTAGAATCATAGAATCATAGACTAAATAAGGTTGGCAAAGACCTCAGAGATCATCAAGTCCAACCAAGAATCGTAGACTCAATAAGGTTGGAGAAGACCTCAGAGATCAGCAAGTCCAATCTGTCACCCAACATCTCATGGCTGATTAAAACATGGCACCAAGTGTCACATCCAATCCCCTCTTGAACACCTTTAGGGATGGTGATTCCACCACATCCCTGGGCAGCACATCCCAGTGGTTTGGAAGCCTTCCCCCTGCACACCCCACCTTCAGCCAAGTTCTCCTTGTCTGGAATCCTGGAATGGTTTGGGTTGGAAGGAACCACCATAGAAGGGTGGTGAGAGCCTGGCATAGGTTGCCCAGGGAGGTGGTGGAAGCCTCATCCCTGGAGGTTTTTAAGGCCAGGCTGGATGTGAGCAACCTGCTGCAGTGTGAGGTGTCCCTGCCCATGGCAGGGGGTTGGAATTGGAATTGGAATGGAATGGAATGGAATGGAATGGAATGGAATGGAATGGAATGGAATGGAATGGATGGAGTGGATGGAGTGGAGTGGAGTAGAGTAGAGTAGAGTAGAGTAGAGTAGAGTAGAGTAGAGTAGAGTAGAGTAGGGTAGAGTCTCTACTCTAGAGTAGGGAATAGAATAGAAATAGAATAGAATAGAATAGAATAGAATAGAATAGAATAGAATAGAATAGAATAGAATAGAATAGAATAGAATAGAATTAACCAGGTTGGAAAAGACCTCAGAGATCATCAAGTCCAACCTATCACCCAACACCATCTAATCAACTAAACCATGGCACCAAGTGCCTCAGCCAGGCTCTTCCTAAACACCTCCAGGGATGGGGACTCCACCACCTCCCTGGGCAGCACATTCCAATGGTCTATCTCTCTTTCTGTGAAGAACTTTCTCCTCACCTCTAGCCTGAACCTGCCCTGGCACAGCTTGAGACTGTGTCCTCTTGTTCTGGTGCTGCTTGCCTGGCAGAAGAGACCAACCCCCAGCTGGCTGCAACCTCCCTTCAGGGAGCTGTAGAGAGCAAGAAATATCCACAACCTCCTTGTTCCAGTGTCTCACCAGTGAACTGCTGCAGTGTGAACTCTTAGATCAAGAGCCATCAGTGGGCTGGTTGCTGAACCACCCCCTCATTTCCCTTAATTCCTGCTTATCCCATCAAGGATGAGTGACCTCCTCAAGTATCCAACCTATCCATGTTTGAGGAAGTGCCACCTTGCAGCAGCCTACACTTGCTTGCCCACGCTGGAACAGGAGGAAAACAGCATCAAACTGGATAGTTGGATCCCAGGGGTTATCTGCTGGGTGCTCACATCCCCACAGGAGAGCCTCCCCAGGCCCCAAAATATTGGAAATAGAGGGGGGGAAATAGGGGTGGGGGTTAAAAACTATCTATCCAAAAAGCTTTGCATAAAAAAGTGATCAATGCAAATTCCTCGGAGAAAATGGCACCAACAGATGGAATCAGCCCATTCCCAGCAAATGCCTCTGGCTGTGCAGATGGTAATTATGGGCTGTATGTAAATAGGGGAGCTCCAGGAAGCACAGCAACGTGCTGCTGGAGGTGGGCGTTGCAAGGGGATGCCTGCCTCGGCCCTTTGGCAAGGAGGGAAGTGCCACTTAGCATCACAGAGTTGTCAGGGCTGGAAGGGACCTCGAGGCTCAGCCAGTTCCAACCCCCCCTGCCATGGGCAGGGACACCTCACACTGGAGCAGGTTGCTCACAGCCACCTCCAGCCTGGCTGCAAAAACCTCCAGGGATGAGGCTGCCACCACCTCCCTGGGCACTTGGAGAGGTTTGGTGCTGCACCTTGCACAGCCCACCCCAACCACCAGCACCACCCCAACCACCAGCACCACCCCATGGAATTACAGAGTGCCAGGCTGGAAGGGACCTCAAGGATCATCTGGGGCAGATATGGGGCAGGCTGTGGATGTGGTCTGCCTGGACTTCAGCAAGGCCTTTGACACTGTCCCCCACAGCAAACTCCTGGCCAAGCTGTCAGCCCCTGGCTTGGACAGCAGCACTCTGAGCTGGGTTAGGAGCTGGCTGGAGGCTGAGCCCAGAGAGTGCTGGTGAATGGTGCCACAGCCAGCTGGCAGCCAGGCACCAGTGGTGTGCCCCAGGGATCAGTGTTGGGCCCCATCCTGTTCAGTATCTTCATTGATGGTCTGGAGGAGGGGATTGAGTCCATCATCAGTAAGTTTGCAGATGACATCAAGCTGGGGGCAGGAGTTGATCTGTTAGAGGGTAGGAGAGCTCTGCAGAGGCACCTTGCCAGGCTGGACAGATGGGCAGAGGCCAAGGGCAGGAGATTGAACACATCCAAGTGCCAGGTGCTGCACATTGGCCACTGCAATCCCAGGCAGTGCTACAGGCTGGGGGCAGAGTGGCTGAGAGCAGCCAGGCAGAGAGGGACCTGGGGGTGCTGGTTGATAGTAGGCTGAACATGAGCCAGCAATGTGTCCAGGTGGGGGTTGGTCTCTTCTCCCAGGCAAGCAGCACCAGAACAAGAGGACACAGTCTCAAGCTGTGCCAGGGCAGGTTTAGGCTGGATGTTAGGAAGAAGTTCTTCATAGAAAGAGAGACTGGCCTTTGGAATGTGCTGCCCAGGGAGGTGGTGGAGTCCCCATCCCTGGAGGTGTTTAGGAAGAGCCTGGCTGAGGCACTTGGTGCCATGGCTTAGTTGATTAGATGGTGCTGGGTGATAGGTTGGACTGGATGATCTCTGAGGTCTTTTCCAACCTGGTTAGTTCTAGTCTAGTCTAGTCTAGTCTAGTCTAGTCTAGTCTATTCTTTCTAGGTAATAGCCTAGTTGAAAGGAGATGGCCTAGCACCTTGTCAAGCTGAGTCTTCAAACTGCCCAGCAGAGGGGAATCCACCACTTCCCCTGGGAAATGATTTCTTCTCCCCAGTAGCAGGGCCTAGAATTAGAGAAAACAGCCTAAAACTGTGCCAGGGGAGGTTTAGGTTGGACATTAGGAACAATTTCTTTGCTGCAAGAGCGGTCAGGGATTGGAACAGGCTGCCCAGGGAGGTGGTGGAGTCCCCATCCCTGGAGGTGTCCAAAAACAACCTGTGGCTGTGGCACTTTGGGCCGTGGTTTGATGGCCAAGGTGGGGTTGGGCTGATGGTTGGACTCTATGATCTTGGAGGGCTTTTCCAGCCAAAATGATTCTATGAGTCTTCCAGTGTCCAACTGTTCTGACAGTGAAACACTTTCTTCTGTATTCCAACTGGAATCTCCCCAGCAGTAACTTGTCCCCATCACCCTTGGTCTTTTCCATGGCACTGCTTGCAAAAAGGGAGTCTCTATCCTCCTGGTATCCACCCTTTATCTACTGCTATGTGGTGACAAGGTCTCCCTAAGCCTTCTCTTCTGAAGGCTGAACAAACCCAGTCCTCTCAGCCTTTCCTCATGCAGCAGGGATGGGGACTCCACCACCTCCCTGGGCAGCACATCCCAAGGGCCAATCTCTCTTGATGGGAAGAACTTTCTCCTCACCTCCAGCCTAAACCTCCCCTGGCACAGCTTGAGACTGTGTCCTCTTGTTCTGGTGCTGCTTGCCTGGCAGAAGAGACCAACCCCCACCTGGCTACAACCTCCCTTCAGGGAGTTGCAGAGAGCAAGAAGGTCTCCCCTGAGCCTCCTCTTCTGCAGGCTAAGCAACCCCAGCTCCCTCAGCCTCTCCTCACAGGGCTGTGCTCCAGACCCCTCCCCAGCCTCATTGCCCTTCTCCGGACACGTTCAAGTATCTCAATGTCCTTCTCAAATTGAGTGGCCCAGAACTGGACACAGGACTCAAGGTGTGACCTAACCTGTGCTGATCAAGCCCAGCCATCAACCTGAGACCACCACAGCCATCAAGCCATGACCCATGGTGTCTTGAATGCCGTCAGGAGTGGTGACACCACCACCTCCCTGGGCAGCCTGTTCCAGTGTGTGCCATCATTCCCCTCTCCAGGGCTGTTGGAGGGCCATCCCTTTCCCTCACCTTCCCAGAGTGGTGTCAAAGACCATTTCCTAGCTCCTCCATTTTCATTTCCAGCTGCTGTTGACACTGGTGGGATTTTTCTTTCTGAGAAAAAGTGCTTGCAGAAGAGGTCTGTGGTAAAATGTTAATTGGAGCCAAGTAATTAAAGCGAGACAGTTAGTGATCTCTCCAAAGCAATAAGCTCTTGGTGCTTTGTTTTAGTGCTGTGATAATTACCATCACTCCACAGAGTGCTTTGGTGGCTGACAGGAGGATCCACATGCAGCCAAACATCTCCCCCAGGACTGATGGCATGGGTGACACTCAGCTCCAGGGCCACCTTGTCCCTCACCTGCTGGGCATCCTCCTCTGACCATAATACAGGCAGGAATCATAGAATCATGCAATCAATGAGGTTGGAAGGAACCTCCTGAGATCATCAAGTCCAACCTAGAATCATGAAATCAATAAGGTTGGAAAAGACCTCCAGAGATCAGCAAGTCCAACCTAGAATCATGGAATCAATAAGGTTGGAAAAGACCTCCAGAGATCAGCAAGTCCAACCTAGAATCATGGAATCAATAAGGTTGGAGAAGACCTCAGAGATCAGCAAGTCCAACCTGTTACCTAATACCTAACACCTCCTGACAACTCAACCATGGCTCCCAGTGCCACATCCAAGCCTTTTTGAACACCTCCAGGGATGGTGACTCCATCACCTCCCTGAGCAGCGCATTCCAATGGTTTGGAAGCCTTCCCCCTGCACACCCCACCTTCAGCCAAGTTCTCCTTGTCTGGAATCCTGGAATGGTTTGGCTTGGAAGGAACCACCATAGAAGGGTGGTGAGAGCCTGGCACAGGTTGCCCAGGGAGGTGGTGGAAGCCTCATCCCTAGAGGTGTTTGCAGCCAGGCTGGATGTGGCTGTGAGCAACCTGCTGCAGTGTGAGGTGTCCCTGCCCGTGGCAGGGGGGTTGGGACTGGCTGAGCCTTGAGGTCCCTTCCAACCCTGACAATTCAGTGGTTCTATTAGAATTAGAACTGTGAATTGTGAGTAGCAGAGTCATACAGAAACGTGATCAAGATGTAATAAACTCCTGCTAATGGGGAATTTGCATCATTCCCTCAGCTCTCACTGTGCTTGCATGGAGAAACAGCCAGTGCTGATGCCAGCCATGGTTCCCTGCCTGTGCAGCCTCCTGGTACCTGCTGGAAGGATTCTCATGATACCATTTAGGGCAACAGCCAGGCAAGACCTAAAAACATCTTCTCCCCTTGTCACCCTGCCAGGAGCACTCCTTCAGCAGCTTCTGGGGAAGTTTGGGAGGCCAGGAGGAGGGTTTGATTATCTGCATTTGAAATGCAGGCCTCCGAAGGACCCTCCCTATTGAAGGAACCATGAAAAGAAAATCTCTCCTCATGTCACTCTCTGCCTGCCTGCTCCTGGGGAGCTGCTGAGCCCTGCCATTCATCACCCTCCTGACACTTTCATAATGTGGTCCCAGATAATGGCACACCTTCCAACTGCCCAGGATTGGCTGTCAGGGAAATCGAAGGAGACAAGTGTTGAGATCCTTGGTGGAGATGAAAGCCGTGGAAACACAGCCCCCTCCCACCCCTGACCCAGCTCAGCCTGCCTGGTGAGCCCCCAGATGGCTTCATGGAGGATCTGCCGCGGCCCTGGCAGGTGGATCTCAGCACTCTGAGGGGCAATGGTTTGAAGGACATTCGGGAAGGACATTGAGACTCCCGAACGTGTCCAGAGAAGGGCAACAAAGCTGGGGAGGGGTCTGGAGCACAGCCCTGTGAGGAGAGGCTGAGGGAGCTGGGGTTGCTTAGCCTGGAGAAGAGGAGGCTCAGGGGAGACCTTCTTGCTCTCCACAACTCCCTGAAGGGAGGTTATAGCCAGGTGGGGGTTGGTCTCTTCTCCCAGGCAAGCAGCACCAGAACAAGAGGACACAGTCTCAAGCTGTGCCAGGGCAGGTTCAGGCTGGATGTTAGGAAGAAGTTCTTCCCAGAAAGAGAGACTGGCCATGGGAATGTGCTGCCCAGGGAGGTGGTGGAGTCATCATCCCTGGAGGTGTTTAGGAAGAGCCTGTCTGAGGCACTTGGTGCCATGGTTCAGTTGATGAGATGGTGCTGGGTGCTAGGTTGGACTGGATGATCTCTGAGGTCTTTTCCAACCTGGTTAATTCTATTCTCTCCTCACCTTAATCCCTCACACAGCTTCCAGAGTCTCCCCAACATCCTTCCCATAGGTCCCTTCCAGATACTGAAACGCAGCTCTAATGTCTCCCTGGAGCCTTCTCTTCTCCATGCACAGCTCCATCCCAGCCCCATGCAGCAGCAAGGACAGAAGCAGCTGTCCCCACACCCCTCATGCTGCCGGGGGAGCCGGGCCCGAGGAGCAGGGTGTCCCTGGAGGCAGTGGGGTCGCTGCAAGGCTTGCAGGTTTCGGTGGGGTTCACCCTTCCCAGGGCAGCACAGGCTGAGAAGAGAAGAGGAAGGGAGTGCTGCCAGCTGGGTGCCTTATCTTTGTCTTTAAATAAATATGATTTTGTCAGGTTTATGAAAAATAATGCAGCCTGGTATTTTTCATAAGCCTGACTGATATCTCCATTTCCCTTGGTTCAGCTCAGGCCATAAACATGACCCTGCTTGAGTGATTTCACCTTCCCCATTGAGCAGAGCACCTCAGCAGCTCCTCAGACCAAGGTCCTGACTGATTATCGACAAATTAAAAATATAAGCTATTGACCAGACAGCGAGATAGAGTCCCTGAGCTGCTGGCTGGAATCTCAATGAGCTCCTTGGAGTGGCACCGATCGATCCCACCCCGCGCTGGGAGTAGCGCAGCGGCGGGAGGCTGCCTGCGGGGGGCGGGGGAGCCGCTGCTGGGGTCGGGAAATAGCTGTGCAAATTAACCAGGGCGCTCTCAGATGCATCCCTCCGCTCCACCGTGCACCCCCCCGCTCCACCGTGCACCCCCTGCTCCACCGTGCACCCCCCCGCTCCACCGTGCACCCCCTGCTCCACCGTGCACCCCCCGCTCCACCGTGCACCCCCCCGCTCCACCGTGCACCCCCTGCTCCACCGTGCATCCCCCCGCTCCACCGTGCACCCCCGCTCCACCGTGCACCCCCTGCTCCACCGTGCACCCCCCGCTCCACCGTGCATCCCCCCGCTCCACCGTGCACCCCCGCTCCACCGTGCATCCCCCCGCTCCACCGTGCACCCCCCGCTCCACCGTGCATCCCCCGCTCCACCGTGCACCCCCCGCTCCACCGTGCACCCCCTGCTCCACCGTGCACCCCCCGCTCCACCGTGCATCCCCCCGCTCCACCGTGCACCCCCTGCTCCACCGTGCACCCCCCCACCGCTCCTCGGCTCTGACATGTACCCCCCTGCCCCGCTGCTCCAAGGGGCATCCCTCTGTTCCAAGCCGCATCCCTCTGCTCCTCTGCCTTGAGACCACAGCATCCCAGGATGGTTTGGGTTGGAAGAGACCTTTCAGCTCGTCCAGTCTGATTGTTAACCCAGCACTGCCAGGTCACCACCAAACCGTGTCCCTCAGCACCACATCTCCACCCCTCCAGGGATGAGAACTTCACCACTGCCTCGGGCAGCCCGGGCCAGGCATTGGTGCATCCCTTCTGTTCCTCCGGTTTGAGATTCATCCCTCTGCCCCCCTGCTCCAAGATGCTTTCTGTGCTCCAAGGTGCATCCCTCTGCTCCTCAGCTTTCAGGTGTGTCCCTCTGCTCTGAGGTGCATCCTTATGCATCCCTCTGCTCCCAAGAGACAGCTTGCTGGAGGCAGGAAAAGAAAAGCAAGAGCAGGGCAGAGCCTTCACCTTCTGAGCCAGGGGCAGATGCAGGAGGGATGGGGATGGAATGGAGATGGGGATGGAGATAGGAATGGGGATGGGTTGTGGGTGGGGGACCACCCTAGGGTATCACTGAGGAGCTGTGTGGCCTCTGGCACAGCTCTGGCCGATGCCCAGGGTAATTTCTTGCCATCCATCTCACTGGCAGAGAGGGCAGGCAGCTCGGGACACCGTCAGATGGGTGCAGATGGTCTCATCTGCCACAGGCACTTGTTTGCTTGGCAGCCAAAGAGCTTGGCAACCCCAGCTGGGCTGCTGGTGGCACCATTCAGCAGGAGTGCCAGTGGCTGTGCAGGCTAGCACTGTGGGGCACAGCTGGCAGCACCACAGGACACAGCTGGCAGCACCGCAGGACACAGATGGCAGCACCGTGGGGCACAGCTGGCAGCACCACGATGCCCAGATGGGGCTCAAGACACAACCTGGCTCCTCTGGTCCTCATCCCCATGGCAGCAAATCCACCTGGGCAGTGGCAGCAACCTCCTGCAGGCAGACATGGAGCTGGCCATGGCTTCCTCAAGGCTTCCCCCACTCCCTGCCCTCCCCCCAGGCCAGGCATCCTTTGTTTGCTGGTTAAGTGATTTCTTGGCTCTGCTGCTGACACTTGGCGACATTGCTTTAATCAATATTAATTATCTTTTGCCCCCCCCTTTGGGATTCCCTGCCCATTGGGTTGGTGTCACATGGGATTTGTGCCTCTTTCTTCTGGATTTCACTGGAATTGGTCAGGCATTGAAACAGGCTGCCCAGGGAGTCCCCATCCCTGGAGGTGGTCTAGAAACCTGTGGCCATGGCACTTAGGGACATGGTTTAATGGCCATGGTGGTGCTGGCTTGAAGGTTGGACTGGATGAACTTAGAGGACTCTTCCAACCAAAACAACCCTGTGATTCCGCTCCTGCTGGTGTCACCACCAGGAAACCTCCCACTAGGTTTGCCCTCTCCAGCTCTGCCTCCTCCATCTCCAAAGTGTCCTTCTCCTCCAACCACTCTCCCCAGCGCCAGGAGCTGCTGGCACAGCACCAAGCACTCACCTGAGCCTAGGCTCTGCTGAGCTTCATGGAACCATAAAGCTGTTGAGGTTGGAAGAGATCTCTGACATCATCAAGTCTAACCACTTGCCTAGAGCTCACCATCCCATGATATTAGGGGATATTTCCTTGCTGCCAGAGTGGTCAGGCACTGAAACAGGCTGCCCAGGGAGGTGGTGGAGTCCCCATCCCTGGAGGTGTGCAAGAAAGCTCTACACTGGGCAGTTGGAAGTACTCAGCTTGCCAGGGTGCTGGGCCAGCTCATTTCAACCAGGTTGTTAACTACAGAGGTTGGAGCAGATGGTCCTTGGGGTCCTTCCCAGGCTGCCACTCCACGGTCCTGTGACTCTCTGTTGTGTTCTGCTCTAGGCCCCCATTGCAGCCTGGGCTGTGATTTCCCCCCTCAGCTGGCTCCAGCTGGTTCTGCTGATGGCTTTCTCCAGGTGGTGATGATGAGGAGATGTGCAGTGGGCAGCCAGTGACAGCAGGGCCGCTCAGGGGGCACAGCTCTGGCAGCTTCCCCCCTCCCCCACTTAGTGGGACACTGAGCTGCAGTTCCAGCACCCAGGAAAGGTTTAAACAGGGAGCAGCTACTAACAGATTCATTAAACTTGCTCCAGAGCAGCTATAAAAAATCAATTTAGTTCACCAGGCAGCTTGAACCGGTGCCAGTGGCAAGGAGCAGCTCCCTGCTGAGAGCTCTCCAGCTCTGAAGAGCTGCTGGGATGTCACAGGGCTGGGGCACAGCAGCAGCAGGATGCAGGCAGCTCACCACCGGGCTCAAGGAGAGGTTTTTGGTTGCATCACCAAACCCTGGCTTTAAAACCAGCCAAATGTTCCCAGAGCTGTGGTAGAGAGAGGGGGGATGGGGTGGTCTGTGTGTCTGTGTTGAGTGAGCTGGTGCCAGCTCCCATGAGCAGCTACCCACCCCCACCAGGAGGAGTTGGGGTTGCTCTGGCTGAGTTTGTATCACCACAGCTCCCATGGGCAGGTTCCCATCTCCACCTGGGACCCACAGGAGCTGTGCTGCTCACTGTCCCCTTCTGAGGACCCCCCAGGAGCCATGGCACAGGAGCTGTGCTACTCACAATTGCCACTTAGGGACCCCCAGGAGCCATGGCACAGGGGCTGTGCTACTCACAATTGCCACTTAGGGACCCCCAGGAGCCATGGCACAGGAGCTGAGCTGCTCTCAGTTGCCACTTAGGGACCCCCAGGAGCCATGGCACAGGAGCTGAGCTGCTCTCAGTTGCCACTTAGGGACCCCCAGGAGCCATGGCACAGGGGCTGTGCTACTCACAATTGCCACTTAGGGACCCCCAGGAGCCATGGCACAGGAGCTGAGCTGCTCTCAGTTGCCACTTAGGGACCCCCAGGAGCCATGGCACAGGGGCTGAGCTACTCACAATTGCCACTTAGGGACCCCCAGGAGCCATGGCACAGGAGCTGTGCTGCTCTCAGTTGCCACTTAGGGACCCCCAGAAGCCATGGCACAGGGGCCGTGCTACTAACAATTGCCACTTAGGGACCCCCAGGAGCCATGGCACAGGAGCTGTGCTGCTCTCAGTTGCCACTTAGGAACCTCCAGGAGCCCTGGCACAGGAGCTGTGCTACTCACAATTGCCACTCAGGGACCCCCAGAAGCCATGGCACAGGAGCTGTGCTACTAACAATTGCCACTTAGGGACCCCCAGGAGCCACAGCACTCACCGCTCCCACCTGAGTACACCCAGAGGAGCTGTGCCACTCACCATCCCTGCCCAGCTCCCAGTGGCTGCAGTGGGAGCTGGCACATCTCTGCATGACTCCTGCTGACAGCATCTCCCTGGGGGACAGCCCTGGCTGAGCCTGTCCAGTCGAGGACAGCGATGGGAAAGAATCCAAACCGAACCCCAGCAGCATTTGTATTCCCCGCAGCCCTCTTCTATTCAGCTTTACTTTCAACTGTGCTCCTGAAGTTTCTTTTCTCCTCCTGAAAATTTTCCTACAGTGAAAAATAATGCAAGGCTCTGGCTGGAATGAGCAAGTGACTTCCATCTCAATGACACCTTTAATGTGCCTGTGAATGGAAAGTCTCTTGCTCATTCCGGTCCCGTCCTCTGCGTTTGGCTGCTCGGAATTTAGCAGGGAGATCATTAAACCCCAGTGAGCTGGCTGAGGAGTTGGAGCTGCAGCACACAGGCAGCAAGGCAGGAGATGGAAGCTGAGCAGAAGCGTTTGGTGAGAGCCAGCCCCGGTGGGCTGGGGTCCCGCGTGGGGTGAGAGGCGGCCCCGCAGAGGTGGGCTGAAATAGAGCTGGTGTAGGACACCCCCACGCTGACTCCACCTCAGCAGCCCCTGGGGCTGTGCACAGGTCGGGGCCAGCAATGAGGAGATGCTCTTGGGATGGTGCCAGGGGTGGCAGGTCCCTCAGCCCAGGATCAGAGTCACAGTATTGCTTGGGTTGGAAAAGCCCTCTAAGGTCACTGAGTCCAACCATCAACCCAACCCCACCACAGCCGTGAAACCACATCCTGGAGGTGCCATGCCCAGAGGATGCAACCTCTCCCTTGGTGCCAAAGGAGAGGGAAAGATGCTGGACCAAGACCTGCACTTTACCCCAGCAAGATGGTTTCTTTTCCCATCCCTGCTCTGGGTTTTGTCTCTCCTGCCACATCTCTGCTCCCCAAAGGAAGGAGGGTTTGGTGTGGAGGGTTTGGTTCTTCCCCATGAGAGTGGTGAAGCCCTGGAATGGGTTGTCCAGGGAGGTGGTTGAGGCCCCATCCCTGGAGGTGTTTAAGCCCAGGCTGGATGAGGCTCTGGCCAGCCTGCTCTAGTGTGGGGTGTCCCTGCCCATGGCAGGGAGGTTGGAACTAGCTGATCCTTGTGGTCCCTTCCAACCCTGACTGATTCTATGATTCTATGATTTGAGCACAACCTTGCTCTGGCTTTGAGAAGGCAGCAGAGCTGCAGGGCAGGAGAGCTGAAGGAAGATTTCCCTCCAGATGCTCTTATTTCGGTGCAGCTGAGGTTTTTCTTCCTTCTGGACTCTTGGGCAGGCAACTCTTCAAGCCCACAACACACATGCAAAGCAGGGGAAGCAGCAAGCACCTTGGCACAGCACTTTATTAGAGCTGCTAAACTTGGCACCTCTGAAGAATCTGGGCAGAGTCTCAAGTCACCTCCTCTGCCTCATCAAGGTGTGGAATGGGTCAGCTGGAATCACAGAAACATAGAATCAAGCAGGTTGGAGGAGACCTCCAAGATCATGTAGTCCAACCTATCACCCAGCCCTGTTCAATCAACCAGACCATGGCACTAAGTGCCTCATCCAGGCTTTTCTTGAAGATCTCCAGGGACAGTGACTCCACCACCACCCTGGGCAGTACATTCCAATGGCAAATTGCTCTCTCTGGGAAGAACTTCCTCCTAACATCCAGCCTGAACCTCACCTGGCACAACTTTTGACTGTGTCCCCTCGTTCTGTTGCAGGTTGCCTGGGAGAACAGACTGATCCCCACCCGGCTACAGTGTCCCACCTGGATGCCAGGATGGCCCAAGGCCAAGTTTGGCCTGGGAATGAGAGTGGGCAGAGCTACAGGTGGCCACTCCTGGAGGTTCCCACAGTGAAACAGGGCAAACCTCAGCCAGTTTTGGCACAGAGACCGTGGGTGCTGCTGCCCTGCTCGATGCACTGGGGCGAAGAGCTGGTGGCACCCCACACGTCCTGCCCTGAAGTCCACACTCTGCTGAACCTTCAGCATTCAGTAAATGACTTACAGAATCATAGAATCAATAAGGTTGGAAAAGACCTCAGAGATCATCAAGTCCAACCTGTCACCCAACACCTCATGACTATTAAACCATGGCTCCAAGTGCCACATCCAATCCCCTCTTGAGAACCTCCAGGAATGGGGACTTCACCACCTCCCTGGACAGCACATTCCAATGGCTAACGACTCTCTCTGGGAAGAACTTTCTCCTCACCTCCAGCCTAACCCTCCCCTGGCACAGCTTGAGACTGTGTCCTCTTGTTCTGGTGCTGGGTGCCTGGGAGAAGAGACCAACCCCCAGCTGGCTACAACCTCCCTTCAGGGAGTTGGAGAGAGCAAGAAGGTCTCCCCTGAGCCTCCTCTTCTCCAGGCTAAGCAACCCCAGCTCCCTCAGCCTCTCCTCACAGGGCTGTGCTCCAGACCCCTCCCCAGCCTCATTGCCTTTCTCTGGACACATTCAAGAGTCTCAAAGTCCTTCTCAAACTGAGGGGCCCAGAACTGGACACAGGACTCAAGGGCACCATTGGCACTGTGTGTGATTCCTCAGCCTGGACTGGCAGGCCTGGGCTGGCACCGGTGGGGGACTCTGCTGCTAATCACTTCAGTTCCCTGCTTTGTGTCTTCTCTCTCTCTCTCTTTTTTTTCCCCCCTCTCTCTGTTTACATAATTAATTCTGTGAATTTTGTATTCTCACTTAAACTCACTCCTCCTTTTTTTTTCCCTTCCCTTCTTTCTTTATAGAGCAATCACTACTAAAAGATGAATTTTTTATAAGTTTGCCTTTGTTACTCTAAATTTTTTATAAACTCCTTCCCTTAAGGAATGTTTCTTAGAGCTGGCAATAAAGCATGCTAATTCCATTTGAAGAGGGAAAAGCACCTCGGTGCTTTATTAAGCACACACAGCACCCATCGATCTGCACATGCAGGGGGGCTTGGGGCAGCCCTGGGCAGAGCAGGGGGGGCAGGCTCTGTGCTGACCCCCGCAGTCTGACCCCGCTTAAAGGGAGAGCTGATGGTGCACCCCCAGCTCCAACTCCCTGAAGGGAGGCTGTAGCCAGGAGGGGGTTGGTCTCTTCTCCCAGGCAAGCAGCACCAGAACAAGAGAATGGGATGGAATGGAATGGAATGGAATGGAATGGAATGGAATGGAATGGAATGGAATGGAATGGAATGGAGAGTAGAGTAGAGTAGAGTAGAGTAGAGTAGAGTAGAGTAGAGTAGAGTAGAGTAGAGTAGAGTAGAGTAGAGTAGAGTAGATTGGAGTGGTATAGACTAGACTAGACTAGACTAGACTAGAATAGAATAGAATTAACCAGGTTGGAAGAGACCTTCAAGATCATTGAGTCCAACCTATCACCCAACACCATCTAATCAACCAAACCATGGCGCCAAGCACCCTATCAAGTCTCCTCCTGAACACCTCCAGTGATGATGACTCCACCACCTCCCCAGGCAGCCCATTCCAATGGGCAATCACTCTCTCTGTGCAGAACTTCTTCCTAACCTCCAGCCTAAACCTCCCTGGCACAGCTTGAGACTGTGTCCTCTTGTTCTGGTGCTGGAGGACACAGTCTCAAGCTGTGCCAGGGGAAGTTCAGGCTGGAGGTGAGGAGAAAGTTCTTCACTGAGAGAGTTGTTAGCCATTGGAATGTGCTGCCCAGGGAGGTGGTGGAGTCCCCATCCCTGGAGGGGTTCAGGAGGGGATTGGATGTGGCACTGGGTGCCATGGTTTAATCATGAGGTCTGTGGTTGGACTTGATGATCTTTGAGGTCTCTTCCAACCTTGGTGATTCTGTGCTATCCCACTCCCATCCCACTCCCACTCCCCAGCCGGCCCCAGGGCCAGCAGCTTGCCAGCTTTCCAAGCTTCCCAGCCCTGCTCTGCCCTGACTCTGATTGGCAGAGGCTTTGGGCAAGCTGTCAGCCAGGGCAGAAAGCCACCAAGGACTCCCTGCCTCCATCACCGGTGCCCCAGCAAGCTGCCGGCCACGCCGGGGGCGGCGGTGGCTTGGTGCGATGAGCAGCAGCTGGGATTTGCTTCAGCTTGGTGGTTCAGCTGCCTGAGGCCAGCCAGCATCTCCCTGCCAGGATGAGGGCAGGGCAGGCAATGCATCCCAGCACGGGCACTGCCAGCAAAGGGCCACCCAGCCCCGTGGTGGATCACCCTCTAGTGTCACAGCCAGCGCCCGCTTGCAGCTGTGCAGGGAGTGAAGAGCTGCCCACCCCCTTGCCACCAAAACCTGTGCCTCTGGAAATGAAGCTCCTTGGGGTTTGGGTGGGGTTTAATCCTTTTGCAAACGTTGCAGGGTTCGTTTCCTTCGGTTGCAAAGTGTTCGAGGTGGCTCAGTCCAGGGTCGATCTGTGGGGTGACTGGAACACACCCCTCGCTGGGCTCATCCAGGGTGCATTCCAGTGGGGCTCCAGCAGCAGCAGATGTTGCTGCATCACCAAGCACCAAGCCCTGGAGGAGATGAAGAAGGTTTTCCCCTTTGGACAAGTAACCAGCAACGCTCTGACATGTCCTCAGGTGAAGGCTGCTTGTCTGAAGCTATCAAATGCAAGAGCAAGTGGAGGGCAATCAGCAGTGACAAAGACACAGACGTTCTCCCTCGGAGAGCACAAGGGGAGGGGACGTAGAGGGGCAGCTGGACCCGACTGCCGTGGCTGGGCATTGCCTGACCCATGGGACGTGGCCCCGGTGCCTGGATGTGGCGTCCACACCCGTGGCACTCGCTGCTCGGCTGGCATGTGGCCGTTCAGGACATGAGGAGTACTCCACCAGCTTGGGGACTGGGGCTCAGCACACGCTGGGAGGGGGTCAGGCTGGTGCCCACTGGTTTGCTGTGCTTCCCAGAGAGATGCTAATGGTGTTTGAGCAGCTTTCTGACCTGAAGCCACGGAGAGCAAGGCACTCGTGCCAAGCAAAGCATGGCTGGCTCGGGGGCACCCGGCTTCCTGGAGCAAACACAAATGCAGCTGCTGGTGGGTGCCAGCACTGCCTGCTGTGGTGAGCCCCCAGCTCTTCCTTGCTCCTTCACCCCATATCTGCTGCATGTGGAAGGGGCTTCAGCTCTCTTTGCATCCCACCTCTCCTGCTCCTATTTCCTCTTCTTGCTGTCAGGAGGGGATGGTGTGTTGCCAGTACTTGCAGAGCTGCAGGAAGATGCTCTCCCTCCCTTCTCCCACGGTCTGTTTTCACTTTGAGCAAGGGCTGCTCCCTGTCCTGATGCAGGTGCCCCCTAGTATGTTCTCCAAGTAGATGTGTGGGGTCATTCGCCTGGACTGAGCTTGGCCACATCAGACACAGCAGGACCCTCAGTCAGAGAGAGAGAGAGAAAGAGAGAGAGAAAGGGAAAGGAAAGGGAAAGGGAAAGGGAAAGGGAGGGAAAGGGAGAGGGAAAGAGGGAGAGGGAGAGGGAGAGGGAAAGGGAAAGGGAGAGGGAGAGGGAGGGAGGGGAAAGAGGGAGAGGGAGGGAGGGAGAGGAGAAAAGGGAGGGAGAAGGAAGGGAAAGGGAAAGGAAAGGGGAAAGGGAAAGGAGGAAAGGGAAAGGGAGGAAAGGGAAAGGGAAAGGAGGAGGAAGGAGAGGAGGAGGAGAGGGAGGGGAGAAGGAGAGGGAGGAGGAGAAGAAGGAGAAGGAGAAGGAGAAGGAGAAGGAGAAGGAGAAGGAGAAGGAGAAGGAGAAGGAGAAGGAGAAGGAGAAGGAGGAGAAGGAGAAGGAGAAGGAGAAGGAGAAGGAGAAGGAGAAGGAGAAGGAGAAGGAGAAGGAGAAGGAGAAGGAGAAGGAGGAAGGAGAAGGAGAAGGAGAAGGAGAAAGAAACAATGCAAGAAGCACTCTCGCACCTCCCAGCCACTGCAGCCTTGCAGCTGTAATTCACCCTAATTATTTCCTCCTTTCACTGTCCTGGGGGTGTTTGCTCCCATACCTTCCAGGCTGCTCATCAGTACACTCTCAGGTGCAACAAGATTCCTCCTGTCCCTCCAGTATCACTGTGTGTTTAAAGAAGTTGCCCTGCGCCAGCAAGAAGACCCTGAGTGTGCCCTGAGACCTTCCTGGGAGGACAGGGTTACAGGGCTGCACACCACTCACGCTGACACCAGCCAGGCTTTGACAGTGTTTTTGCTGAGGAAGCCTGACTGAACCTACCTGGTTCCACAGGGAGAGATCACCAGGGGAGGTAGGTCTGGGGCTTTCAGTCACCATTGCCCTGGCCAGCCAGAACCCCACCATGTACATCACTGGCTGGGATTTGGGATCTCATTGCTCTCTACAACTACCTGCAGGGAGGTTGTAGCCAGGTGGGGGTTGGTCTCTTCCCCCAGGCAAGCAATGACAGAAGGAGAGGACCCAGTCTCAAACTACTCCAGGAGAGGTTTGGGCTGGATGTGAGGAAGAAATTCTGCCCAGACAGAGAGATTGGCCCTTGGAATGTGCTGCCCAGGGAGGTGGTGGAGTCACCATCAATGCAGGTGTTTAAAAAGAGTCTGGATGAGGCCCTTGGTGCTGTGGTTTGGTTGATTGGAGGGTGCTGGAGGACAGGTTGGACTTGATGGTCTCAAAGGTCTTTGCCCAAGCTGGTTCACTCTGTGTGACTTCTGTGATTAACCAGGGACATCTTCCCCTTGGACTTCCCCTTCCCTGGAGGTGTTCAAGGCCAAGTTGGATGGGACCTTAATCAACCTGGTGTAGTGGAAAGTGTCCCTGCCCACATCAGGGGGGTTGGAATTAGAGGATCCTTAAGGTCCCTTCCAACCCAAACTGTTCTAGCATTCTGTGATTCTCTGATCTTAGAGGTCTATTCCAACCTTAATGACTAGGTCACACCTTGAGTACTGCATCCAGCTCTGGGCTCCTCAGTTTAAGAAGGACATTGAGACACTTGAAGGTGTCCAGAGAAGGGCAATGAGGCTGGGGAGAGGCCTTGAGCACAGCCCTGTGAGGAGAGGCTGAGGGAGCTGGGGTTGCTTAGCCTGCAGAAGAGGAGGCTCAGGGGAGACCTTCTTGCTGTCTATAGTTACCTGAAGGGAGGTTGTAGCCAGGTGGGGGTTGGTATCTTAGAATCATAGAATCAATAAGGTTGGAAAAGACCTCAGAGACCATCAAGTCCAACCTGTCACCCAACACCTCATGGCTAACTAAACCATGGCTCCAAGTGCCACGTCCAATCACCTCTTGAACACCTCCAGGGATGGGGACTCCACCACCTCCCTGGGCAGCACACTCCAATGGCCAATCTCTCTTGCTGGGAAGAACTTTCTCCTCCCCTCCAGCCTAAACCTCCCCTGGCACAGCTTGAGACTGTGTCCTCTTGTTCTGGTGCCGGTTGCCTGGGGGCAGAGGTATTCAAGATTCTATGATTCCATGACTATCTGAGTTACTCTTTCCTGCTTGGGTGCCCCCAGCCCTGCCTCAGCTCAGGATGGTTCCCATCTCTTCCCTGCGGCGCTTTTGCTCCCCCTGCACTCAGAGGAGGTGGATTCCACCGGGGGAGCTGTCACACAGCTCGACTCCGGCACATATTATCTTCGATTCTTTATTATCCAGCCTCCAGGATTTTCTGGAGTAAATAGAGTTTTATTATCAGCTAATGTATTGATGAAAGAGCAGGAGGGAGTCGATTGAATATGTAATAAATACAGAAATATACTTGAGCTATTGATCCCTCCAGTTGCTCCCCTGCAGTATCGATGTCCCACGTGCAGCCCTGCCCCCTGGCTCGAGCCATGACACTCCAGTGACTGCTCCCAACAATAAAGAGTGACTGGTTTTGAACACTTCACAAGACAAAAATCCATTTGCTAAAGAGATGAAGAGGAGAGAAGAGGTTTGGGTTGGAAACAGCCTCTAAGGTCACTGAGTCCAAGCATCAACCCAACCCCACCATGGCCATCAAACCAGGTCCCAAAGTGCCACAGCCACAGGTTTCTTGATCACCTCCAGGGATGGGGACTCCACCACCGCCCTGGGCAGCCTGTTCCCATGCCTGGAAATTTTTCTTCATCTCCAGCCTAAACCTCCCCTGGCACAGTTTCAGGCCATTCCCTTTCATTCTATCACCTGATACTAGGGAGAAGAGACCAAACCCCACCTCACTCCAACCTCCTTTGAGAGAGTTGTAGAGACCTGGGAAGAGGCTGCATCTTTCAAGCTGTGCCAGGGGGAAGTTTAGGCTGGAAGTAAGGAGAAAGTTCTTCACAGAGAGAGTTGTTAGCCATTGGAATGTGCTGCCCAGGGAGGTGGTGGAGTCCCCATCCCTGGAGGTGTTCAAGAGGGGATTGGATGTGGCACTTGGTGCCATGGTTTGGTAGTCATGAGGTGTTAGGTGACAGGTTGGACTTGATGATCTCTGAGGTCTCTTCCAACCTTATTGATTCTATGAAAAGCCTTGGGTAAATCTCTCCACTTCTACCAGTAAAACACAGTCTTCCTCTTGTACCTGCTAGAAGGGAGGAGAAAGCGTCTGAGAAGCCTTTTGAGGTGGAGGTGTGCTGGGATGCCCCATCCTGCAGCAAGCAGCAGTGGCAGTAACATCTCCCTCTGGTATTTCCTGTGCATCCAAACATTGCCCAGAGATGTTTGAGCTTTCCCAGCAGCTCACCCTCTTTCCCAGCAGCTCACCCTCTTTCCCAGCAGCTCACCCTCTTTCCCAGCAGCTCACCCTCTTTCCCAGCAGCTCACCCTCTTTCCCAGCAGCTCACCCTCTTTCCCAGCAGCTCACCCTCTTTCCCAGCAGCTCACCCTCTTTCCCAGCAGCTCACCCTCTTTCCCAGCAGCCCACCCTCTTTCCCAGCCTGTGGTGCAGTAGCTGGGCTGCAGGAGCTGCCTGGGATACAAGTTCTTAGCTTGCAGCCAATGTAGTATTTCTATTTAAATGACTTTCTTGACATTTCAGCCTGGCTGGGGAGCTTTGCAATCACCATGGGATGGAGAGCACACACGATGGTTAGCTCTGGTGACCTGCAGCCACCTGCTAAGTGCATTGACTTGTTTGCAGAAAAGGAAGAGGGAGAGTAATGAACTGAAGAGCTGTGCCACAGAAACTCCTGGTGTCCTCCTTTCTGTGCTGGGAGATCCAGCCAGGGCTGTGCTCAGGCAGAGAATCCAGGGAACCTCCAGCTCTGCTCATCACAGCCTTCCTGATCCATTCCAGGGATCTAATCTGTGTTTATCCATATCTAGGGCTTGGGGGAAAGAGGAGCACTCCAGACTCTTCTCCTAACACTGGTGCCCAGTGACAGCACAAGGAGCAACAGGTACAACCCTTGGAGGCTCCACCTGAACAGGAGGAGAAACTTCTTTGTTGTGAGGGTGCTGGAGCCCTGGAGCAGGCTGCCCAGAGAGGTTGTGGAGTCTCCTTCTCTGCAGAGCTTCCGAACCCACCTGGGCATTGTGAACCTGGGCAAGCTGCTGTGGGTGCCCCTGCTTGAGCAGGGGGCTTGGCCTGGATGATTTGCAGAGATCCCTTCCAGCCCCCACCACGCTGGGATTCTGTGATCACCAGTAGATCAAGGCTTTGGGTCACTGCTGCTCTCCAGGGAGTTTTGGCTGCTGTGTCATGGACTTGTCTATAACCCAGAAGAAAGCTCTCTGCTGCTCTTAGAATCATAGAATCAATAAGGTTGGAAAAGACCTCCAAGATCACCAAGTCCAACCTGTGTCCAGAGAAGGGCAATGAGGCTGGGGAGAGGCCTCGAGCACAAGCCCTGTGAGGAGAGGCTGAGGGAGCTGGGGTTGCTTAGCCTGGAGAAGAGGAGGCTCAGGGGAGACCTTCTTGCTCTCTCCAACTCCCTGAAGGGAGGTTGTAGCCAGCTGGGGGTTGGTCTCTTCTGCCAGGCAAGCAGCACCAGAACAAGAGGACACAGTCTCAAGCTGTGCCAGGGGAGGTTTAGGCTGGAGGGGAGGAGAAAGTTCTTCCCAGCAAGAGAGCTTGGCCATTGGGATGTGCTGCCCAGGGAGGTGGTGGAGTCACCATCCCTGGAGGTGTTCAAGAGGGGATTGGATGTGGCACTTGGAGCCGTGGTTTAGTATGGCTTCAGCTGGCAGATCTTCTGCACCAGCCCTTCTTCCCTGCTCACTTCTGTTGTGATTCCAGGAGGTTTTCAAGCTGGGAGAGGAATGGAGCAAGAAGCTGGTGGAGTTCTGGGCTACTCCACTGTCTTCTGCCCTCTTTCTCATGCTGAGCTCCCCCTCCCCCCCCCCCAACCCACCCAACCCCTCTTCTCCTACAGCAGGATGGGGACATGCCAGCTGCTGCCTTCTCTTCAGCTTGTCATTTGGATGTTCCTTTTCGACCCCAGGGTCAGGCTGGAGCTGGCTGCTGGTTCCCAGCCTGCCTTTATCTGCAAATCTCTCATTTCCTCCCATTTCTTTCCTGGAGGGCTCTGAGCTGGGGCTGCTTCATTTAGCCTTTCCTCAGAGCACAGCTGGGGCTCAGTGCAGGAGCGCTGGCCAGGTCAGCAGTTGCCCTGAATGTCTGCTTTTTTTGCCATGGCACTCCAGGTTGCTGCCATCCTCTCCACAAAGCCTCGGACCAGAGAAGGGAATGTGCTCCCCAGAGCTGCCTGTGTAGGAGAAGTTCCACAGGGTGTGAGCATCTCTTCCAGGGGACTGGGCCAAGGTGGGGCAGAAGGAGGCAGAAGCGACTCTATAATGGGGGGGGAGGGCTGTCTGGAGAAGTTTGTGAATGGCCTGGGTGGGAAAGCTGTGGGCTCAGGATCACGTTGCAGCTGCTGAAAGAGCCCTGTAAATGGAGTCATTCTTGGGGGCAGTAACTGATCCAGCTCCCGGCTGAGAGCCCTGGAGATCAGCCCTTAATTGAGCATGGGCTGAGAGGGGAGGGCTCGGGGTTAAAATGGGGAGGCAAGAGAAACATGAGCCTGGGAGAACAGAGAGGGGGCTGTTCAGAGAGACACAAGAGGCAGCTGTGCACTGAACGTGGAGGGGGGGTAGGGTTTCAAGAGCCAGGGTCTTCTTTCCTCTGAAAGCTCCCCTCCATGGGATGTAACCCAAGGAACCCAGCCCCAGGGCCATGGCTGCTCCTCCCACAGTGCCCTGGGGAAGGTGACAAGGACAGGAGCAGCCTGGTGCGGGTTGGAAAGGACCTCTGGAGGTCATCCAGTCCAAGCCCCCTGCTCAAGCAGAGGCACCCACAGCAGCCTGCCCAGGATCACGGTGTCCAGGTGGGTTTGGAATCTCTCCACAGGAGGAGACTCCACAACCTCTCTGGGCAGCCTGCCCCAGGGCTCCAGCACCCTCACAATAAAGAGGTTCTCCAGCACCCTCACAATAAAGAGGTTCTCCAGCACCCTCACAATAAAGAGGTTTCTCCTCCTGTTCAGATGGAACCTTCTGGGTTCGAGTTTGTGCCCATTGCCTCTTGTCCTGGGCACTCCTGAGAAGAGTGTGGCCTCATCCTCTTGTTCCTCACCCTTTAGCTGTTGCTTGAGATGAGCAACCTGAGCTTGTTGATGAGGAACCTGAGCTCAGATGGGACTGAAGTGTCAGGATGAGCTGGGATGTCCCAGCCCAAAAAGCCACAATGGGCACAGCCCTGGCTTTCATATCTCACTGCTGCTGGTTTTAATTCAGCTCAAATTGTCCAAGCCAATGAACTTCCCTCTTCCTGCATTCTGGCCAGTGCTCCCCAGCAGCTCATCTGCACCACCAAGAACTCTGTTGACCTTTCTAATCAAACGGATTTTTGGATCCTGGGAAATCAGAGAATAAATGATGTTCATCCCAAAGACTTTCACTCCAAGGAACAAGAAGTTCTCTCTCCAGCTCCCCAACTCCCCCAAAGGCCACACTCTCCCTCAGTGAGGCCACAGCAACCCCAGGCAGTGCTACAGGCTGGGGACAGAGTGGCTGGAGAATAGCCAGGCAGAAAGGGACCTGGGGGTACTGGTTGATAGTAGGCTGAAGATGAGCCTGCAGTGTGCCCAGGGCCACTGGCATCCTGGCCTGCATCAGGAACAGTGTGGCCAGCAGGAGCAGGGAAGTCATTCTGCCCTGTGCTCAGCACTGGTTAGGCCACACCTTGAGTCCTGTGTCCAGTTCTGGGATCCTCAGTTTAGGGAAGATGTTGAGTTACTGGAAGGTGTCCAGAGAAGGGCAACAAAGCTGGGGAGGGGTCTGGAGCACAGCCCTGTGAGGAGAGGCTGAGGGAGCTGGGGTTGCTTAGCCTGGAGAAGAGGAGGCTCAGGGGAGACCTTCTTGCTCTCTCCAACTCCCTGAAGGCAGGTTGTAGCCAGGTGGGGGTTGGTCTCTTCTGCCAGGCAAGCAGCACCAGAACAAGAGAACACAGTCCCAAGCTGTGCCAGGGCAGGTTCAGGCTGGATGTTAGGAAGAAGTTCTCCCCAGCAAGAGAGATTGGCCATGGGAATGTGCTGCCCAGGGAGGTGGTGGAGTCCCCATCCCTGGAGGTGTTTAGGAAGAGCCTGGATGAGGCACTTGGTGTCATGGTTGAGTTGATCCGATGGTGCTGGGTGAGAGGTTGGTCTTGATGATCTCTGAGGTCTTTTCCAACCTGGTTAATTCTGTGTTCTGCATTGAATTGATTGCAGGTAAAGATCAGTGCTGGGTGAGCAGTGAGAAGTGTGGTGTGGCTTCAAAAGACAACTTGGGGGTTGAGCAAACATTCTGTATTGATCTGCAGGTTTAGAAGCTATTATGAAACAATTCTCTGCCTAAGAACTTGGGGCCAGCAGAGAGCCTCCAGAAACCCAGGCTGAGAGCAGAGAGCCATCAATCTCCTCGGCACAGCTTGTGCCATCCCACCCAAGGCTGGGTGAGCACAGCTCCTTCCAAACAGCTCTGTCACCTCCTTTGATGGAAGGCATGGCTTGGGTTTGGCCTGAAAAGTGATTATCTTTATTTTTCAGGAGTTTTGGCCAAGTTTTTCATCTCTCTTTCAAGGAAAAGCTTCAGGTTTCCATTGAGACAGCCGATCCCTTGGGAGCCTGAGGCTCTTGCAAACCCCAAATTGTCCTCATTTCTGGGGCTTATAGAATCATAGAATTGTCTGGGTTGGAAGGGACCTCAAGGATCATCCAGTCCCAACACCCAGCTCATTTCTGAGGGGGAAAGGTGAAGGCAGAGCAAGGGGAACTGGACCTGCACTGCGCAGCCAGGCAGGTCAGCGCAGCCCTTGCCCAGGCCCAGGTGGTCATCGTTCCTCCCAGTCTGCAGAATCTTTGCCCTGAATCTGGTGAAACTGAACCCATTTTCCACGGGAAAACACAGAAAGTGGCATAAAATGAAAATCTGGGTGCTCAGAGAACCATAGAATTGTTAGGGGTGGAAGGGACCTCAAGGATCAGCCAGCTCCAGCCCCCTTGCCATGGGCAGGGACACCTCATACCAGAGCAGGTTGCTCAGAGCCACATCCAGCCCTGGCCTTAAAAACATTCAGGGATGAGGCTTCCACCACCTCCCTGGGCAACCTGCTTTCTCTTCATTTAAAAATGTTCATTGGATAAGAGAACAAAAAAAAAAAGCCAACACAAAGCCTTTTCCCCTCCTGGGGGCATCTGGCTAATGATGGTGATGACCAAGTCCCACAGAGACCTTGGGGCTACCACTCTCATCTCTCCCCTTGGGAGCTGGAGTGAGGAGGGTTGTTGGAAACAGTTCCAAGGGCCTGGAAAACACTCCAGCAGTTTTATCCAGAGCAGACCTCATCCCACTTTGCTCCCAGCACATCTGCAGCACCAGCCCTGAGCAGCCACCACTCCCCTTTGCTCCCAGCACATCTGCAGCACCAGCCCTGAGCAGCCACCATCCAGCTTTGCTCCCAGCACATCTGCAGCACCAACCCTGAGCAGCCACCACTCCCCTTTGCTCCCAGCACATCTGCAGCACCAGCCCTGAGCAGCCACCACTCCCCTTTGCTCCCAGCACATCTGCAGCACCAGCCCTGAGCAGCCACCATCCAGCTTTGCTCCCAGCACATCTGCAGCACCAACCCTGAGCAGCCACCACTCCCCTTTGCTCCCAGCACATCTGCAGCACCAGCCCTGAGCAGCCACCATCCAGCTTTGCTCCCAGCACATCTGCAGCACCAACCCTGAGCAGCCACCATCCAGCTTTGCTCCCAGCACATCTGCAGCACCAGCCATGAGCAGCCACCACTCCCCTTTGCTCCCAGCACATCTGCAGCACCAACCCTGAGCAGCCACCATCCCCCTTTGCTCCCAGCACATCTGCAGCACCAGCCCTGAGCAGCCACCATCCAGCTTTGCTCCCAGCACATCTGCAGCACCAGCCCTGAGCAGCCACCATCCAGCTTTGCTCCCAGCACATCTGCAGCACCAGCCCTGCACATCTGCAGCACCAGCCCTGAGCATCCCCTTTGCTCCCAGCACATCTGCTGCTGCCAGCCACTCCCATCCTTTGCTCCCAGCACATCTGCAGCACCAGCCCTGAGCAGCCACCATCCCCTTTGCTCCCAGCACATCTGCAGCACCAACCCTGAGCAGCCACCATCCAGCTTTGCTCCCAGCACATCTGCAGCACCAACCCTGAGCAGCCACCATCCAGCTTTGCTCCCAGCACATCTGCAGCACCAGCCATGAGCAGCCACCATCCAGCTTCTGCTCCCCAGCACATCTGCAGCACCAGCCCTGAGCAGCCACCACTCCCCTTTGCTCCCAGCACATCTGCAGCACCAGCCCTGAGCAGCCACCATCCAGCTTTGCTCCCAGCACATCTGCAGCACCAGCCCTGAGCAGCCACCACTCCCCTTTGCTCCCAGCACATCTGCAGCACCAGCCCTGAGCAGCCACCATCCAGCTTTGCTCCCAGCACATCTGCAGCACCAGCCCTGAGCAGCCACCACTCCCCTTTGCTCCCAGCACATCTGCAGCACCAGCCCTGAGCAGCCACCACTCCCCTTTGCTCCCAGCACATCTGCAGCACCAGCCCTGAGCAGCCACCATCCAGCTTTGCTCCCAGCACATCTGCAGCACCAACCCTGAGCAGCCACCATCCAGCTTTGCTCCCAGCACATCTGCAGCACCAGCCCTGAGCAGCCACCACTCCCCTTTGCTCCCAGCACATCTGCAGCACCAGCCCTGAGCAGCCACCATCCAGCTTTGCTCCCAGCACATCTGCAGCACCAGCCCTGAGCAGCCACCACTCCCCTTTGCTCCCAGCACATCTGCAGCACCAGCCCTGAGCAGCCACCATCCAGCTTTGCTCCCAGCACATCTGCAGCACCAGCCCTGAGCAGCCACCACTCCCCTTTGCTCCCAGCACATCTGCAGCACCAGCCCTGAGCAGCCACCACTCCCCTTTGCTCCCAGCACATCTGCTGCACCAGCCCTGAGCAGCCACCACCCTCCCACCACTTTGCTCCCAGCACATCTGCAGCACCAGCCCTGAGCAGCCACCATCCAGCTTTGCTCCCAGCACATCTGCAGCACCAACCCTGAGCAGCCACCACTCCCCTTTGCTCCCAGCACATCTGCAGCACCAGCCATGAGCAGCCACCACTCCCCTTTGCTCCCAGCACATCTGCAGCACCAACCCTGAGCAGCCACCATCCCCCTTTGCTCCCAGCACATCTGCAGCACCAGCCCTGAGCAGCCACCATCCAGCTTTGCTCCCAGCACATCTGCAGCACCAGCCCTGAGCAGCCACCATCCAGCTTTGCTCCCAGCACATCTGCAGCACCAGCCCTGAGCAGCCACCACTCCCCTTTGCTCCCAGCACATCTGCAGCACCAGCCCTGAGCAGCCACCATCCCCCTTTGCTCCCAGCACATCTGCAGCACCAACCCTGAGCAGCCACCATCCAGCTTTGCTCCCAGCACATCTGCAGCACCAGCCCTGAGCAGCCACCATCCAGCTTTGCTCCCAGCACATCTGCAGCACCAGCCCTGAGCAGCCACCACTCCCCTTTGCTCCCAGCACATCTGCAGCACCAGCCCTGAGCAGCCACCATCCAGCTTTGCTCCCAGCACATCTGCAGCACCAGCCCTGAGCAGCCACCACTCCCCTTTGCTCCCAGCACATCTGCAGCACCAGCCATGAGCAGCCACCATCCCCCTTTGCTCCCAGCACATCTGCAGCACCAACCCTGAGCAGCCACCATCCAGCTTTGCTCCCAGCACATCTGCAGCACCAGCCCTGAGCAGCCACCACTCCCCTTTGCTCCCAGCACATCTGCAGCACCAGCCCTGAGCAACCACCACTCCCCTTTGCTCCCAGCACATCTGCAGCACCAGCCCTGAGCAGCCACCATCCAGCTTTGCTCCCAGCACATCTGCAGCACCAGCCCTGAGCAGCCACCACTCCCCTTTGCTCCCAGCACATCTGCTGCACCAGCCCTGAGCAGCCACCATCCAGCTTTGCTCCCAGCACATCTGCAGCACCAGCCCTGAGCAGCCACCATCCAGCTTTGCTCCCAGCACATCTGCAGCACCAGCCCTGAGCAGCCACCACTCCCCTTTGCTCCCAGCACATCTGCAGCACCAGCCCTGAGCAGCCACCATCCAGCTTTGCTCCCAGCACATCTGCAGCACCAGCCCTGAGCAGCCACCACTCCCCTTTGCTCCCAGCACATCTGCAGCACCAGCCATGAGCAGCCACCATCCCCCTTTGCTCCCAGCACATCTGCAGCACCAACCCTGAGCAGCCACCATCCAGCTTTGCTCCCAGCACATCTGCAGCACCAGCCCTGAGCAGCCACCATCCAGCTTTGCTCCCAGCACATCTGCAGCACCAGCCCTGAGCAGCCACCACTCCCCTTTGCTCCCAGCACATCTGCAGCACCAGCCCTGAGCAACCACCACTCCCCTTTGCTCCCAGCACATCTGCAGCACCAGCCCTGAGCAGCCACCATCCAGCTTTGCTCCCAGCACATCTGCAGCACCAGCCCTGAGCAGCCACCATCCAGCTTTGCTCCCAGCACATCTGCAGCACCAGCCCTGAGCAGCCACCATCCAGCTTTGCTCCCAGCACATCTGCAGCACCAGCCCTGAGCAGCCACCACTCCCCTTTGCTCCCAGCACATCTGCAGCACCAGCCCTGAGCAGCCACCATCCCCCTTTGCTCCCAGCACATCTGCAGCACCAGCCCTGAGCAGCCACCATCCAGCTTTGCTCCCAGCACATCTGCAGCACCAGCCCTGAGCAGCCACCACTCCCCTTTGCTCCCAGCACATCTGCAGCACCAGCCCTGAGCAGCCACCATCCCCCTTTGCTCCCAGCACATCTGCAGCACCAACCCTGAGCAGCCACCATCCAGCTTTGCTCCCAGCACATCTGCAGCACCAGCCCTGAGCAGCCACCATCCAGCTTTGCTCCCAGCACATCTGCAGCACCAGCCCTGAGCAGCCACCATCCAGCTTTGCTCCCAGCACATCTGCAGCACCAGCCCTGAGCAGCCACCATCCAGCTTTGCTCCCAGCACATCTGCAGCACCAGCCCTGAGCAGCCACCACTCCCCTTTGCTCCCAGCACATCTGCAGCACCAGCCCTGAGCAGCCACCACTCCCCTTTGCTCCCAGCACATCTGCAGCACCAGCCCTGAGCAGCCACCATCCAGCTTTGCTCCCAGCACATCTGCAGCACCAACCCTGAGCAGCCACCACTCCCCTTTGCTCCCAGCACATCTGCAGAACCAACCCTGAGCAGCCACCACTCCCCTTTGCTCCCAGCACATCTGCAGTACCAACCCTGAGCAGCCACCATCCCCCTTTGCTCCCAGCACATCTGCAGCACCAGCCCTGAGCAGCCACCATCCAGCTTTGCTCCCAGCACATCTGCAGCACCAACCCTGAGCAGCCACCACTCCCCTTTGCTCCCAGCACATCTGCAGCACCAACCCTGAGCAGCCACCATCCACCTTTGCTCCCAGCACATCTGCAGCACCAACCCTGAGCAGCCACCACTCCCCTTTGCTCCCAGCACATCTGCAGCACCAGCCCTGAGCAGCCAGCACCCCCCATTGCTTCCAGCACATCTGCAGCACCAGCCCTGAGCAGCCACCCTTGTGCCAACACACCCTCATGGCTGCTGCCTACCTCCCTGAGCTGGCTAGGAAATGATCCTCAAGTTTTTGGGGGCAAACCCAAAATGCCTATTTAATGGTGGTGAAGGCCATCATTTGCATTCCAATGCATTCCAGAGCAAGAATTCCTCCCCAAAGGACACCAAAAGGCTGTTGAGAGTGATGAAGCTATTTGAGAACATCGCTTTCCATGCCACTGAGCATCATCTTTAGCAGGAAAAAAACAAAAGGGCTGAAGTGAGCAGATTAAATCCAATAAATACATACAATATCATGGAATAAAATGAAGTAAGATAGAATAAAGGGAAATAGCCTAGAATAGACTAGGATAGACTAGACTAGACTAGACTAGACTAGACTAGGAACAGGAATAGAATAGAATAGAATAGAATAGAATAGAATAGAATAGAATAGAATAGAATAGAATAGAATAGGAACAGGAACAGAATAGAATAAGAAATAGAATAGAATAGAATAGAATAGAATAGAATAGAATAGAATAGAATAGAATAGAATAGAATAGGAATAGACTAGGAACAGGAATAGCATAGAATAGAATAGAATAGAATAGAATAGAATAGAAACAGGAATAGAATAGAATAATAAATAGAATAGAATAGAATAATAATAGAATAATAATAGAATTAAATAGAATAGAATAGAATAGAATAGAATAGAATAGAATAGAATAGAATAGAATAGAATAACAACAGGAACAGAATGGACTAAGAAATAGAATAGAATAGAATTAGAATAGAATAGAATAGAGTAGAATATATTCAGGAATAGAATAGAATAGAATAGAAACAGGAATAGAATAGAATAAGAAATAGAATAGAATAAGAATAGAATAAGAATAGAATTAAATAGAATAGAATAGAATAGAATAGAATAGAATAGAATAGAATAGAATAGAGTAGAGTAGAATAGAATAGAATAGAATAGAATAGAATAACAACAGGAACAGAATAGACTAAGAAATAGAATAGAATAGAATTAGAATAGAATAGAATAGAGTAGAATATAATCAGGAATAGACTAGACTAGACTAGACTAGACTAGACTAGACTAGAATAGAGGAGAAGAGAATAGAATAACAACAGGAACAGAATAGACTAAGAAATA
Organism: Picus viridis; assembly: GCA_033816785.1. NCBI lineage: Eukaryota > Metazoa > Chordata > Aves > Piciformes > Picidae > Picus > Picus viridis. The sequence continues at coordinate 12,307,429 of CM066595.1, forward strand.
GAATAGAATAGAATTAGAATAGAATAGAATAGAGTAGAATATATTCAGGAATAGAATAGAATAGAAACAGGAATAGAATAGAATAAGAAATAGAATAGAATAATAATAGAATAATAATAGAATAGAATAGAATAGAATAGAATAACAACAGGAACAGAATAGACTAAGAAATAGAATAGAATAGAATTAGAATAGAATAGAATAGAATAGAATAGAATAGAATAGAATAGAATAGAATAGAATAGAATAGGAACAGGAACAGAATAGAATTAGAATAGAATAGAATTAGAATAGGAACAGGAATAGAATAGGAATTAGAATAGAATAGGAAATAGAATAGAATAAGAACTAGAATAGAATAGAGTAGAACAGAATCAGGAATAGAATAGAATAGAATAGAATAGAATAGAATAGAATAGAATAGAACAGAACAGAACAGAATAACACAACAGTGACCTCTCTCCAGCTGAGCTCTCTCCAAAGCCACCCCAGGAGCACAGCTTTCCAGCTTTCCCATCTTTCTGAGCCGGGTTTTTTCCCTCCTTTGCAATCTCCTTTCAGCCCTGAGCACTGCTTGCCAAACAGCCCAGTTTGCTCTTCCATGGAGATAACCCCATGGCTTGAATTTCAAGTCTGGCTTGTGTCTAGAAAGGGCATTGGAGCCTTTTATCCTCCCATCCTGCCCCCTTATTGGTGTCAATGGCCTTTTAAGCAAGGGGCACCTGCACAATTCATCAGTTGCCAGCACTGTGGGTGTCTTCACACCACTTCCAACCCCACCCTTGATTCACATCCTCCATCTCATCACTTTCTGCTCCTTCTTCCCATAAACAAGCAAAATCAAAGGTAAAAATCCATGGTAGGGTATGGCAATGGAGGAGGAAAAAGAGGAGGAGGAAAAAGAGGAGGAGGAAAAAGAAACCCAAAGAACCTCTACCCCAGCCCAGGAAAGAGGAGGAGGAGGAAAAAGAAACCCCAAGAACCTCTACCCCAGCCCAGGAAAGAGGAGGAAAAAGAAGCCCAAAGAACCTCTACCCCAGCCCAGGAAAGAGGAGGAGGAGGAAAAAGAAACCCCAAGAACCTCTACCCCAGCCCAGGAAAGAGGAGGAGGAGGAAAAAGAAACCCCAAGAACCTCTACCCCAGCCCAGGAAAGAGGAGGAGAAAGAAGCCCCAAGAACCTCTACCCCAGCCCAGGAAAGAGGAGGAGAAAGAAGCCCCAAGAACCTCTACCCCAGCCCAGGAAAGAGGAGGAGGAGGAAAAAGAAACCCCAAGAACCTCTACCCCAGCCCAGGAAAGAGGAGGAGGAGGAAAAAGAAACCCCAAGAACCTCTACCCCAGCCCAGGAAAGAGGAGGAGAAAGAAGCCCCAAGAACCTCTACCCCAGCCCAGGAAAGAGGAGGAGGAGGAAAAAGAAACCCCAAGAACTTCTACTGTAGCTCAGGAAAGAGGAGGAGGAAAAGGAAACCCCAAGAATCTCTACCCCAGCCCAGGAAAGAGGAGGAAAAGAAGCCCCAAGAACCTCTACCCCAGCCCAGGAAAGAGGAGGAGGAGGAAAAAGAACCCCCAAGAACCTCTGCCTCAGCAGGCCCTCAAATGGGCTGCAGCACATCCCAGAGGTTCAAACCTTGGGCTGTTTTCCAGTTCCTTAAGTGGGCAGCCCTAGCACAGGGATGGAGGGAGGGAGGGGGAGCAGCCTGCCAGCTCCAGAGGCTGCTCCTGCTCCACACCCATACATCAGGACAAGCCAATTAAGTCATTTGCAGCGAGGACCTGGAGATGGCAGCAACATATAATCACAAACATAAGCACTTTGTACAAGGTAATTATATATTCTGGGGGTTTTATCAGTGCAACACAGACAGAGATTATTTTATGCTTGATATCACTCTAATTGTTGATCCATTTCTCCCCCTTCCCCCTTCCTTCCTCCTTCCCCCTCCCCCAGCTTAAAAAAGGATTAAGATTGGGCTGCTGGTAAGAATTTGGGATATGCCAGCTTCCTCAGCACTGCACAGCCTGGTGTTGAAGTCATCATCATCATCATCATCATCATCATGGACTTTTGCTTACTGCCAGCACCCTGCCTCTTCTTCAGCCTAACATCCTGAACCAGATGGGCCAGATGGTTTGAATGGTCAAGCTGAAAGGTCAGGGCCTTCCCTAAGCCTGCTTGAATCCCAGACACACCTTGGCTTTGAGCTCCATCTGAAGGAGACGGGGGAGGAAAGAGGGACCCCCGTGCCTGGCTTTGATCGTGTTCAAAAGGGGCTGGCACGTGTGGTTTGCCAGCAGATGAAGGCACCAGGTGAAACTGTTTCACATCCCAAGACTTTTTCCTCTGCTGACACCAACATCTGCTTCTTGTTTTGCCTGGGTTTGAAGAGCAGTCTGCCTGACATCCCTCCGCTTTACATCAGGAACGGGTTTGCATCAGTGGCTGGGCAGAAGGCAGAGGCTGAGGCTGGCTGCGGAGGTGCAGAGCTGGAGGCTGGGAAGGAGCTGCACCTCCATCCCAGGATGAGCAGCTGGGAGATCCCTGCCAGGGTCCCGATGACACGGGAGCCAGTCCCTGGTGGGTTTGCAGAAGCAGTCCCCACTGGCCAGTGTCCCATGGAACTGGGGCAAGGGAAGGGGATTGCAACCCTCAGGAAGGTGGCTTTTCCCAGGAGGAGGCTCAGCTGCTGCCCTCAGGGTATGCCAGCTCCAGGCTGGGCAGCCTGACTCTTGCCAGCCTCTCCTTTTCCCTAGGGCCTCCAGTGTGAAAGCAGGACAAGGAGAAGGGCTGATCCTGGGGTGAGGAGGAACCCCAGTGCGGGCAGCAGGGCAGCTTGGGTGTTTCGCTTTCCTGTTCCTCAAAAGCCGCCTCTTCTCTCCTGGCTTCTTCCTCCCTTCACTGCATTCATTCCCCACCCATGCTGTGATCCACTGGCTTCCCACCACACAGCAGTGTCCATAGAAACAGGTGGGAGGGCTGCAAATGGGAAACAGCTTGGAGAGGGAGCAGCAGAGACCCCAGTGGTGCTCCCCACCATCAAGACAGCCCACGGTCAAACTCTCTGCTGGTCCCAATGGGCACTAGGGCAGACAAGCACAGGGGTGAGATGCTGCCCCAAGATGTGGGGACCATCCTCACCCCACAGAGGTGATCCCATGGTCATCACAGCCATGACTCATTGTATGCAGTGCAGGAACAGCAGCCTTCAGCCTTGCTCTCATCCTCCTTGGGTGTTCTCATTAGCTCAAAGATGTGCAGGACAGACTCAAGCCCAAACTAATTGGTCTCTACAGCTAACTAAAAGGGGGTTGGAGTGATGTGGGGGTTGGACTCTTCTCCCTAGTATCAGGTGATGGAATGCAAAGAAACAGCCTGAAATTGTCCCAGGGGAGGTTTAGGTTGGAGGTTAGGAGATATTTCTTTGCTGCAAGAGTGGTCAGGCATTGGAACAGGTTGCCCAGGGAGGTGGTAGAGTCCCCATCCCTGGAGGTGTTCAAGAAACCTGTGGCCATGGCACTCTGGGACATGATTTGATGGCCATGGCTGTTGATGGAATGGAATGGAATGGAATGGAATGGAATGGAATGGAATGGAATGGAATGGAATGGAATGGAATGGAATGGAATAGAATTAACCAGGTTGGAAGAGATCATCAAGTCCAACCTATCACCCAGCACCATCTAATCAACTAAACCATGGCACCAAGCACCCCTTCCAATCTCCTCCAAAACACCTCCAGGGATGGTGACTCCACCACCTCCCTGGGCAGCACATTCCAATGGCCAATCTCTCTTGCTGGGAAGAATTTCTTCCTAACATCCAGCCTGAACCTGCCCTGGCACAGCTTGAGACTGTGTCCTCTTGTTCTGGTGTTGCTTGCCTGGGGGAAGAGACCAACCCCCACCTGGCTACAACCTGCCTTCAGGGAGTTGGAGAGAGCAAGAAGGTCTCCCCTGAGCCTCCTCTTCTCCAGGCTAAGCAACCCCAGCTCCCTCAGCCTCTCCTCACAGGGCTGTGCTCTAGACCCCTCCCCAGCTTTGTTGCCCTTCTCTGGTTGGACTGGACGGTCTTAGAGGTCTTTTCTAACCCGAACAGCTCTATGGCTCTATTCTGTGGTTCTAATTCAGAAAGTTTGGGGGCCAAACCCAGTGGTCACCCCACCTGCCCCCAGCAGCACTGCTGAGACCTCTGCACAAACTCAGGCTCTCGTCAAGGACATCATTAATTAGCACTCATTCCCTACTAGCTGCAGATAACGAGTCCAATCCTTCCTGTTTGGTGCCAGTGGGGGAAGCAGCCCAGGCTAAATGAGCTCCTGGTTAGGAGTCCAAGATTAACAGACCAGCGAGGAGTCATTCCTTCTCCACACAAATGAGCAAATCGTAGGTAATTAGCGTGGCCAGAGCTGGGCAGGTTCATTTTACTGGGTTGGTTAAGAATAGCCAGGATAATTAAATTGCCTCTAGAGCCAGCAAGGATGCTGGAGCTGGCAAAGGCCATTTTTGCCTCACCAGGCATCTTCTGCCTGGATCCTATTTGCCCTCAGCGTTGCCCTCTGGGTCAGAGCTGGGGTTGCTTAGCCTGGAGAAGAGGAGGCTCAGGGGAGACCTTCTTCCTCTCTCCAACTCCCTGAAGGGAGGTTGTAGCCAGGTGGGGGTTGGTCTCTTCTCCCAAGAGCAGAAACAGCACCAGAACAAGAGGACACAGTCTCAAGCTGCACCAGGGGAGGTTCAGGCTGGATGTTAGGAAAAGTTCTTCCCAGCAAGAGAGATTGGCCATGGGAATGTGCTGCCCAGGGAGGTGGTGGAGTCCCCATCACTTGGAGGTGTTTAGGAAGAGACTGGATGAGGCACTTGGTGCCATGGTTTAGTTGATCAGATAGTGTTGGGTGAGTGGTTGGACTGGATGATCTCTGAGGTATTTTCCAATCTGGTCAATTCAATTCAATTCAATTCAATTCAATTCAATTCAATTCAATTCAATTCAATTCAATTCAATTCCATTCAATTCAATTCAATTCCATTCAATTCCATTCAATTCAAGCCTAGTCTAGTCTAGTCTAGTCTAGTCCGTTCTGCCCTATCCTATCCTATCCTATCCTATCCTATCCTATCCTATCCTATCCTATCCTAACCTATCCTATCCTATCCTATCCTATCCCACCTAGTAGCTGCCTTTGGCTGTTCAGTTTTTGGCCTGAACTCCATTTTGGGGTGGCTGATGGGGAGTCCTGGCCATCCCCCCTTCCCATGAGTGCTGCCCTTGGGGGACACCCCCACCAGATGCCAGCCAGGAGGTGACAGCCTGGGGCTTGCTTTGTGCCGAGGGCTGTGCAGGGAGGCGACAGCCATCCCTCTGGCGTGACAAGTGACAAGCTCGCTGGGTTCCAGCAGCTGAGCTCACGTGTGACGTCAGGAGAGATGCAGCACCCTTTGCCTGATCCCCACAACCCCTCCACACCACAGAAGGCCAAGATGTACCCCCCATGGCTCATTCCTGTTCATTTCTTCTTTGATGCCAGTCTTATTTTCCTTTTAGGAGGGGGAAAATCGATTTTTACAAGCCTGTGTGAGAGGCTCATGTCGCTGGTCGCTCTCTCCCACACCAGAGCCTGCCTGAGAGAAAGAATCTGAGCATCCCCTGGGAACGTATTGCTCTCTACAACTACCTGAAGGGAGGCTGTAGCCAGGAGGGGGTTGGTCTCTTCTCCCAAGAGCAGAACTACAATGCAATGCAATGCAATACAATACAATACAATACAATACAATACAATACACCAGGTTTGAAGAGACCTTCAAGATCATCGCGTCCAACCCATCAACCAATCCAACCCATCAACCAATCCAACCCACCCAAAGAACTAAACCATGCAGCCAAGCACCCCATCAAGTCTCCTCCTGAACACCTCCAATGAAGGTGACTCCAGAACAAGAGGACACAGTCTCAAGCTGTGCCAGGGAGGTTTAGGCTGGAGGGGAGGAGAAAGTTCTTCCCAGAAAGAGTAACTGGCCACTGGAATGTGCTGCCCAGGGAGGTGGTGGAGTCACCACCCCTGGAGGTGTTCAAGAGGGGATTGGATGTGGCACTTGGAGCCATGGTTTAGTTGTCAGGAGGTGTTGGGTGACAGGTTGGACTTGATGATCTCTGAGGTCTTTTCCAACCTTGTTGATTCTAGGATTCTATGGTTCTAGGATTCTATGGTTCTAGGATTCTATGGTTCTAGGATTCTATGATTCCATGGTTCTAGGATTCCATGATTCTATGGTTCTAGGATTCTAGGGTTCTAGGGTTCTATGATTCTAGGATTCTAGGATTCTAGGATTCTAGGATTCTAGGATTCTATTATTCTATGGTTCTATGATTCTATGGTTCTAGGATTCTAGGATTCTATTATTCTATGGTTCTATGGTTCTATGATTCTATGGTTCTAGGATTCTATGGTTCTATGAATCTATGATTCTAGGATTCTAGGGTTCTATGCTTCTATGATCTGGCCCCCTGGTTCTTCCCTTTTTATCTCTCCTTTAATGTCATTCTTATTTTAGGAGTGGGAAAATCGATTTTCAAAAGCCTGTGTGAGAGGCTCATGTCGCTGGTTGCTCTCTCCCCCACCAGAGCCTGCCTGAGAGAAAGACTCTGAGCATCCCCCGGGAACTGCTGCGTGGGGTGGGACCTCGGGAGCCTCCTCCCCAGAGGATTCTCTCTGGCCAGTACCTGCAGGTCGCCCCTGGCCCTTCTCCCCCGCGCGGCGCCGCCTGGAACGCACAAAGGCTGCGGCGCCATTAAAAATAGAAGCATGAAAGATTATTTACATTTCCAGAATAGCTGAGCTCTTTAAGGAAGCTTCCATCATCCCTTTAAAGGCCCTTAGTCAAAGGCTGTTCATTATTGATGCCTGGTGGCTTTATTTAGCCTCTGCCTACAATTATATATTTATGAGGTAATCAGCGATTGGAAATTTCCCTGTAACGGTAACTGGAGCTTGGCATCCAAATAAAACGAACACCATTAAGAAAGTATTGCGGTCATTGGGGTGGATCAAGTGTGCTAATAGCCCAACTAACAGCAATTAAGTCAATTAAGCATTCAGACATATGCTACTCAATTTCCCTGCTTAAACAGCCCGGTGCATCTGCGAGGTTTCTGCCACTTGTTTACGGCGGCAGCGGCGGCAGCGGCAGAGGCAGCGGCGGCTGCTGGTCCCTTATTAACCAGGGGAAAGAGGGGGGATGGGATGGGATGGGATGGGATGGGATGGGATGGGATGGGATGGGATGGGATGGGGTAGAATAGAATAGAATAGAATAGAATAGAATAGAATAGAATAGAACAGAATAGAATAGAATAGAATAGAATAGAATAGAATATAACAGGATAGAATATAATAGGAGTAGGATAGGATAGGATAGGATAGGATAGGATAGGATAGAATAGAATAGAATAGAATAGAATAGAATAGAATAGAATAGAATAGAGTAGAGTAGAGTAGAGTAGAGTAGAGTAGAGTAGAGTAGAGTAGAGTAGAGTAGAGTAGGGTAGGGTAGGGTAGGGTAGAGTAGGGTAGAGTAGGGCAGGGTGGAGTGGAGAGAAGTGGAGTGGAATGGAATGGAATGGAATGGAATGGAATGGAATGGAATGGAATGGAATGGAATGGAATGGAATGGGGTAGAATAGAGTGGAGTAGAGTGGAATGGAATGGAATGGAATGGAATGGAATGGAATGGAATGGAATGGAATGGAATAGAATAGAATAGAATAGAATAGAATAGAATAGAATAGAATAGAATAGAATAGAATAGAATAGAATAGGGTAGGGTAGGGTAGGGTAGGGTAGGGTAGGGTAGGGTAGGGTAGGGTAGAATAGAGTGGAATAGAATGGAATGGAATGGAATGGAATGGAATGGAATGGAATGGAATGGAATGGAATGGAATGGAATAGAATAGAATGGTCCTTCCTCCTCTTTCTCCTTTCCTTCATCCTCCTCCTCCTCCTCATTCTTTTCCATCTCCCCTCCTGATTCTGCAAGGCTGACCTTCCCCAACACCTCTCTCCACAGCAGCCCCAGAAACCCCCCACGCTGAAGACACCATCCCTGAAGCCACCAGCATTTCCATCACCCACCAAGCTCTGGCCACCCTCTGCCACCAGCCTCCTCTCCTCTCCTCTCCTCTCCTCTCCTCTCCTCTCCTCTCCTCTCCTCTCCTCTCCTCTCCTCTCCGAACCTCTCCGAACCTCTCCGAACCTCTCCGAACCTCTCCGAACCTCTCCTCTCCGAACCTCTCCTCTCCTCTCTCCTCTCCTCTCCTCTCCTCTCCTCTCCTCTCCTCTCCTCTCCTCTCTCTCCTCCCTCTCCTCTCCTCTCCTCTCCTCTCCTCTCCTCTCCTCTCCTCTCCTCTCCTCTCCTCTCCTCTCCTCTCCTCTCCTCTCCTCTCCTCTCCTCTCCTCTCCTCTCCTCACCTCTCCTCTCCTCTCCTCTCCTCTCCTCTCCTCTCCTCTCCTCTCCTCTCCGAACCTCTCCGAACCTCTCCGAACCTCTCCTCTCCGAACCTCTCCTCTCCTCTCCGAACCTCTCCTCTCCGAACCTCTCCTCTCCTCTCCGAACCTCTCCTCTCCTCTCCTCTCCTCTCCTCTCCTCTCCTCTCTCTCCTCTCCTCTCCGAACCTCTCCGAACCTCTCCTCTCCTCTCCCTCTCCCTCTCCTCTCCTCTCCTCTCCTCTCCTCTCCTCTCCTCTCCTCTCCTCTCCTCTCCTCTCCTCTCTCCTCTCCCTCTCCTCTCCTCTCCTCTCCTCTCCTCTCCTCTCCTCTCCTCTCCTCTCCTCTCCTCTCCCTCTCCTCTCCTCTCCTCTCCTCTCCGAACCTCTCCTCACCTCTCCGAACCTCTCCTCTCCGAACCTCTCCGAACCTCTCCTCTCCGAACCTCTCCTCTCCTCTCCGAACCTCTCCTCTCCTCTCCTCTCCGAACCTCTCCTCTCCTCTCCGAACCTCTCCTCTCCTCTCCTCTCCTCACCTCTCCTCTCCTCTCCGAACCGAACCTCTCCCTCCCTTTTTTCCTTTCCTTTTCTTCCCATCTGCCCCAACGAGAACGTTCCAAAGTTTTTGTGGAGGGCCCGCTTTTTAATGCAGCCCCTGAAAGTTAACCCAGCCAGCTAACACAAGGGGAGAAATCCACCATAAATATAAGTAAATAGAGATTGTAAAGATAAATAACAGCAGCAGGGGTGTGAGGAGTGATAATGGACTCTATTTACTGCAGCCCTATAAAAGGCCAGTAAAAGATACTGCACCTTTAATGACTTGACTTTCTCCCTGGCAGCCTCCACTCACCGTTAGCAAGCTAAGGATGCAGTGACACAAAAAGCTTACAGATAATTAAATATTGATTTTTGTTTTCTAATCCTATATAAAAATTGTCCTGGGTCTCCCAATGGTAGTTTCATCTCACTAGGACACAGGGAGGGCTATTAACCCTGTTTGCTTTCGAGCATGTCGCAGAAGCAGCGAAGAGGGAGCCTTGGAAATGCGAGGCGGAGTCGGCGGCCGGTCCCCCCACCGGCCTTAGCCCTGCCGAGGAGGGCTTCGCTGCTGGGAAAGTGGCCGACAGCAGCCTCCTGATCACAGCCACAGCCTTGGCAGAGAATCAGAGAATTGTTTGGGTTGCAAAAGCCCCTAGGATCATCCAGGCCAACCACCAAACCACCACCACCACGGCCAGCAAACCAGGTCCCAAAGTGCCACGGCCACAGGCTTCTTGAACGCCTCCAGGGATGGGGACTCCGCCACCTCCCTGGGGAGCCTGGTCCAGTGCCTGACCACGCCTGCAGCAAAGAAATGTTTCCTAGTCTCCAACCTCACCCTCCCCCTGGCACAATTTCAAGCCATTTCTTCCTTTTCCTACCACCTGATACTAGGGAGAACAAGGACTGGAGCATTTCCACGTGCATGGGGGTTTTACAGGAGGCAGGGAGCCCTGCAGCACCCCTGCAGACATGAGGCATGGATGGTTACCACAGCTGGGGCTAAGCAGGGTCCTCCAGCATGTCTCCAGTACAGCTCCTGGGTATTCTCCTTCTCTGGAGAGGTTCCAAACCCAGCTGGACATTATGATCTTTGGGCAAGCTGCTGTGGGTTATCCTGCTTGAGCATGTGGTTTGGACGGACTGGATGATGACCCAGAGGTCATTTCCAATCCTCAACATGCTGGCATTTGAGGATTCTGTGACAATGGAGGTAGGACAAGGGTTTGGCTGAGCCTGGCTTTACAGCAGAGTAACCAGCCTGCTGGTAACTGCTGTACTGAGGATGGAGGGGGTGACCCCCTAAGCTTTAAGCTGGAAGAGGCTGGATATTAGGAATAAATTCTTTCCAGTGAGGGTGGGGAGACACTGGAACAGGATGCCCAGGGAGGCTGTGGATGCCCCCTCCCTGGAGGTGTTTAACACCTTGAGCAGCCTGGGCTGGAGCGAGGTGTCCCTGCCCATGGCAGGGGGTTGGAGCTGGATGATCTCTCAGGTCCCTTCCAACACTAATCGTTCTGTGAATCTTTAAGCTGCCTTCCAACCCAGCCCATTCCCTGATTGTGAGATTCTCTGACCCGTGGTGCCTGCCAGAGCATGCTGCTCTGCGAGGGGAGGGAGCTATGAAAATAATAACCTCTAAGGCTGCCAGGCATGATGTTTTCCCTCACTATTGGGAAAGCAATTGCCTCCAGCAAAGACCCATTTCCTGCTGAGTGCTGTGTACACAGCGTGGAGCAGGGCGAGCCCCCACCACGCAGCTCAGCCTCCCATTCACAAATCCAAGGCAGGGGCCTCCTCTCCCAGTTATCCTCTTCAAGAGCTCCGTGCAGCATAACTCAAGCTGTTTACAGGCTTTGGGACGTGAGGAGCTCACGTTGCTTTACATAACTCCTGTCCTTTTGGTGGCTTGTGCCTCTGCTGAGAGAAGAGAACATCCACACCCAGCGCTGGGTGTAAATGAGGCCGTGGCTGGAACGTGCTGGATGAGACTGATCGTGGGGGAACACAGAAAAACATCCTCCTGGGGAAAAAAAGAAGAAGAAAAAAAGAAAGACAAAATAAAAGAAAAAGGAAAAGAAAAAAAGAAAATAAAAAGGAAAAGGAAAAGGTAAATGAATAAAAATAAAAATGGGAAAAAAAGAAAAGTAAAAAGGAAAATGAAATGAGGAAATTTAAAAGGGAAAGGAAAAGGGAAAGGAAAAGGAAAAGGAAAAAAGGAAGAGGAAAAGGAAAAGGAAAAGGAAAAGGAAAAGGAAAAGGAAAAGGAAAAGGAAAAGGAAAAGGAAAAGGAAAAGGAAAAGGAAAAGGAAAAGGAAAAGGAAAAGGAAAAAGAAAAGGAAAAACAAAAGGAAAAGGAAAAAAAAGGAAGAAGAAAAGAAGAAGAAAAGGAAGAACAACAAAAGGAGAAAGGGAAAGGAAAGGGAAAGGGAAAGGGAAAGGGAAAGGGAAAGGGAAAGGGAAGGGAAAGGGAAAGGGAAGGGGAAGGGGAAGGGAAGGGGAAGGGAAGGGAAGGGGAAGGGGAAGGGGAAGGGGAAGGGGAAGGGGAAGGGAAGAAGGGGAAGGAAGAAGAAGAAAAGAAGAAGAAGAAGAAGAAGAAGAAGAAGAAGAAGAAGAAGAAGAAGAAGAAGAAGAAGAAGAAGAAGAAGAAGAAGAAGAAGAAGAAGAAGAAGAAGAAGAAGAAGAAGAAGAAGAAGAAGAAGAAGAAGAAGAAGAAGAAGAAGAAGAAGAAGAAGAAGAAGAAGAAGAAGAAGAGAAAGAGAAAGAGAAAGAAAAAGAAAAAGAGAAAGAAGAAGGAAAAGAAAAAGAAAAGAAAAAGAAAAAAGAAAGAAAGAAAAGAGAAAGAGAAAGAAAAAGAGAAAGAGAAAGAGAAAGAGAAAGAGAAAGAGAAAGAGAAAGAGAAAGAGAGAGAGAGAGAGAGAGAGAGAGAAAGAGAAAGAGAAAGAGAAAGAAAGAAAAGAGAAAGAGAAAGAGAAAGAGAAAGAGAAAGAGAAAGAAGAAAAAGAAAAAGAAAAAAAAGAAAAAGAAAAAGAAAAAGAAAAAGAAAAAGAAAAAGAAAAAGAAAAAGAAAAAGAAAAAGAAAAAGAAAAAGAAAAAGAAAAAGAAAAGAAAAAGAAAAAAAAAAAAGAAAAAGAAAAAGAAAAAGAAAAAGAAAAAGAAAAAGAAAAAGAAAAAAAAAAAAGAAAGAAAAAGGAAAAATAAAAACAAGAAAAATAAGTAGAAGAAAAATGAAAATAAAAAATAAAAAGGAAACAGAAAGTTAAAAAAAAAAAAGAAAAAGAAGAAGGAGGAAAAGGAACTTAAAAAGGAAAAGGAAATATTTTTTTAAAAGAAAAAGAAAAAGGGAAATTAAAAAAATATTAAAAGGCAAAACAAAAAAAATAAACAAAAGTAGGAAAAGAAGGAAAAAGAAACCCAAGCAAACCCCAAAGTGCTGCATGCACCATTTGCTGAGAAATCTGAACTATTTCACTTGCAAAAGCCTGTAGACTCCGCGTTTTCCTGCCAAGTGTGAGCAGCACGCTGTGTACTCTCAACCCTTGCTCAGCCATGCAGAGAAGTTCAAGCAAAATAAGGAATTAACGTGTGCCTGAGCCTCCTGCTGATCACAGACCTGCGAGCGAGGTGAGCCGAGGTCTGCAATTCACTCCGTCCTGCAGCTCCCACCTCCACGCCTTCCCCCTCGGGCCAGGCCTCCCAGCTCTGCTCTGTCCCACCTCCCCCCCCCGCCCCCTTCCCCACCAGCTTGCCCAGACACCCGCGAGCAAGGGGGGAGAGAGGGAGCAGCAGCCCCTGTGAGATGCAGCTGAACCTGAGCGAATAACCACAAGATCTTTTGTGGTTGTCTGACTCCTTCCCTGCTCTTCCTCTGGGGGTTCATGACCTCATTTGCATGCTTGCTGGGCTAACCGCTGCTCTCGGCTCACTCCTCTCCTCTCCCTGTCTGCTCCAGGGGACCTCTCAACACTCATGGCCAAGCAGGGGGAACAATCCTGGGGATACCAGTGGGGCTGCGGAGGGATGGTGATCCTCAGGTCATGGAATGAGAGGACACAGCCTCAAGCTGTGCCAGGGGAAGTTTAGGCTGGAGGTGAGGAGAAAGTTCTTCACTGAGAGAGTTGTTAGCCATTGGAATGTGCTGCCCAGGGAGGTGGTGGAGACCCCACCCCTGGAGGTGTTCAAGAGGGGATTGGACGTGGCACTTGGTGCCATGGTTTAGAAGCCATGAGGTATTGGGTGATAGGTTGGACTTGATGATCTTTGAGGTCTCTTCCAACCATATTGATTCTATGACAGGTTGGACTTGATGACCTTTGAGGTCTCTTCCAAGCTTATAGATTCTGTGATTCTATGAATTGTTTGGCTGGAAAAGCCCTCAAAGATTGAGTCCAGCCACCAACCCAACCCCACCATAGCCATTAAACAACGTCCCCACGTGCCATGGACACACATTTTTTTAACACCTCCAGGGATGGGGCCTCCACCACCTCCCCAGGCAACCTGTTCCAAACCCTGCCTTCAGGTGCAGCTCTGCTCCTGTCCTGCCACCCCACTGCATTCTCCATCTCTCCTCCTGCCACCCTTCCTGCAGCTGAGAGCAACATCTGCCCCCAAATGGGGCAGCCCCTGTGCCCTGCAGACAGAGGAGACTCCTCAGGCACCAATCCCCTTGGTCTTCATGGGATGTAGGAACATTTTGGGGGTGTGAATGTTTGGGGGGGGGGAGGGGGTGTCAGGAGAGTGTTTCTCTCATGAGCTGTGTGGACATGCCACCAAAGCAGCACAGATCTGCTCACTGGGCAGGCAAGAGCTGGCAGAAGCAAAGCCAGAGAGTGATTCTCTCCATGCCATTGTCCCTGCAGCACAACCTGAGGCCTCTCCAGCATCTTGCCTGGGTTTTTGCTTGGGAGATCCCAAACAAAGGTGACTGTGCTGGGCAAGCACACCCCTAAGTGAACTTGGCCTCCAGATGGGGCAGGGGATGAGTCTAGTTTGGCTCCCTGGGCTCCATGCTCCCAGCACCCAGAGCCTGCCTGTAAAATCTGGGAGATGAAAAACTTCTTCAACCTGTCCAGACCTCCAATGGGGTAAAGAGTGGTTGATGGCAAAGGCACGTGGTGGAATGGAAAATACACAAGGAATGTGTCAGCCTTTGGGTTTGGTCCCTGTGGAGATGTGGACAGCCTTTGGATCAAGTCTCTGTGGAGATGTGGACAGCCTTTGGGTTAGGTCCCTGTGGAGATGTGGACAGATCTTTGGGTTAGTTCCCTGTGGAGATGTGGACAGCCTTTGGATCAAGTCTCTGTGGAGATGTGGACAGCCTTTGGGTTAGGTCCCTGTGGAGATGTGGACAGCCTTTGGATCAAGTCTCTGTGGAGATGTGGACAGCCTCTGGGTTAGGTCCCTGTGGAGATGTGGACAGCCTTTGGATCAAGTCTCTGTGGAGAGGTGGACAGCCTTTGGGTTTGGTCCCTGTGGAGATGGGAGCTGTGGAGAGGTCATGAGGAGCAGAAGGCATTGGAGGAGAGTTGAGGCAGCAGCAGGAGGCTGCTTGAGACAGGTCTCCTGCATCCAAACCATCCCATCCTCACGCCAGGGCCGCTGCCAGTGCATCCCTTGCCCCACAAACGGCTTTGTGCTGCTTTGTGGGTAACCTGGCAGCCTAAATGCTGGGAGGACATTTCAGACACAGGCACCAGGCAGCCAGTGACTGATCCTCTGAAGAACTGCTTTGAGGGCAGCAAGATGTCAGGCCAAAGCAGGAACAGCAGCAGGTTGGAGACTACAGACGCGTTAGTCAGAGCTGATGAATGCTGGCTTGTCAAGTCTTCCCATTTCAGTCCCTGGATTGCCTTTAAAGTTTGCCAAGTCACTTTTCAGCATTTGTGTGGGCAGAAGGAGACGTGCAATTAAGCTGCAATTGCTGCACCAAAGCCCAAGACTTTCAAGTTTGTTATTTCCTCAAAAATGACAAAACCCTGGGCCCGAGTCAAGGAGCAGGATGGGAGCTCCTGGAGCGGAGCTGGAGCCGGCATGGTGCTGAGCCTGGCCAGAGCTGGCTCCTGCTCTAGCTGAAGGATGAAAATGAGTCCGTCAAAGGCTACGTTAGCACTTGAGAAGCAGGCTGGAGGGGGCAGGAGCTGCATCACACCCAGCCTGAGAGTGCAGGTGGCCATGGGGGGCAGTCGGTGTGCCTGCAGCAGAGACACGGAGCTTGGGCAGCACCCTGAGGGCAGCTGAAGGTGGTGTGGCACCACTGAGGATGGTGATGTGGCACCACTGAGGATGGTGATGTGGCAGCCACAGCATTGTCCTGAGCCCAGATTTTGCAGATGGGTGTCTGTAGAGACCTGCCTGAGCCTAGCCACAGCTCCCTCCCTCCCTGGCTATGGGGAGGGCAGCTCTGTCGGCATGGTGCCAGCCACTCTGTGAGCATGATGCCGGCCCCACTGTGGGCACTACTCCTGGCATTTGTCTCCTCCAGGCTCTCCAGCCATCCCCAGAGCAGTCCCACAGGTCTTCCCCTGCAGCAAGTGATGATGGTAAATAAGCTACCAGGCAGCTGGAGAAGGAGAACAGAGCGAGTCTCCCTCCTGCTCTCCATCCATCGTGCTGCCACTCACAGATGAAAGCTGGGGACAGCTCTGAGCAGGGACTGCTGTGACAGGACAAGGGGTGATGGGGTGAAACTGAAGAGAAGGAAGAAATGTTTGACACTGAGGGTGGTGAGACCCTGGCCCAAGTTACCCAGAGAGGTGGGAACTGTGGTGCTGGGCAGGGGCTCTGGCTCAGCACCACTGCAATCAGAGTTCTCCTGCGAGGCTCTGGCAGCCTCTGGAGCAGCCAAACAGCTCTGATTTCCCAACCAAAGGGAGGGTTTGGGAAGACCTTTCCCTGCAGGGTCTCTCAGCAGCTGCAGACATGTTTGGGCAGCACCATGTGCTGCAAACCCTCCTGCCTGGCCATAAACCATCTCGCCTGCAGGATGAATCGATTTGGAGCCTGTTGGCTGCTAAACTGAATTAATTTCATCCTGAAGGGCCTCACTGAAATGCAGCAAAATACCCCAGCAAGAGACCCAGAGCTGGGAAAGGGCTCTGGGAAGAGGCAGCTCTGCAAACTCATCGGGTATATCACAGCCAAGGTCAGCTGGATGAGTGCTGCTGGGTGCTGCATATGGATCACACCAACCTTGTGAACACTCCAGGCTCGGGCCAGAGTGGCTGGAAACTGACCAGCAGAAAAGGGCCTGGGGTGCTGGTTGACAGCAGCTGAACATGAACCAGGGTGTGCCCAGGTGGCCAAGGTAGCCCCCAGCATCCTGGCCTGGATCAGGGCTATTGTGGCCAGCAGCAGCAGGGCAGGGATTTTGCCCCTGTGCTCAGCACTGGTGAGGCCACACCTCCAATCCTGGGTTCAGTTTTGGGCCCCTCACTCCAAGAAAGGCATTGAGGGGCTGGAGTGGGTGCAGAGAAGGGCAAGAAAGCTGGGGAAGAGTCTGCAGATCAGGTCTGCTGAGGAGAAGCTGAAGGGAAATGAGATTGTTCAGCCTGGAGAAGAGGCTGAAGGGAGACATCATTGCTCTCTACAGCTCCCTGAAAGGAGGTTGGAGCCAGGTGGGGGTTGGTCTCTTCTCCCTAGTATCAGGTGGTAGAAGGAGAGGAAATGGCCTGGAATTGTGCCAGGGGAGGGCTAGGTTGGAAATTAAGAAATAATTCTCTGCTGCATGAGTGGTCAGGGATTGGAACAGGCTGCCCAGGGAGCTGGTGGAGTCCCCATCCCTGAAGGTGACCAAGAAACCTGTGGCCATGGCACTGTGGGACACAGGTTAGTGGCCAAGGTGGTGCTGGGCTGATGGCTGGACTGGATGATCCTAGAGGGCTTTTCCAACCCAAACAATTCTCTGAATCCCTGTGGGCCCCCAGGCAATATGGGATAAGAGACACCCCTTGGGGCAAAAGGTTTTGGAGACATGTTGCTTTTTGATCAACACTTCCACACCAAGGGCTCTTTTTCCCTCCAGTGCCTGTGATGACTTCACAGCAGCTCCCCCCTGCCACCCTGGTTTAAAGCAGGCACCGACTTTTTGCAGCAGGGAATGTGTAGCCAAAATCTGTGCTTTAACTGAGCAGTCATTTTCTGCCTCCTTTTTGCTGACTGCAGAGAGCTGCATGCGGGTTGGAGCTGCTCTGCTGCCAGCTCAGCTTCTCTTCCTGCTGCAGAGGAGCAATGGCTACAAAATAATCAATTAACTTGCATAAATAAGCCAGAGGAGGAGGAGGAGGAGGAGGAGGAGGGAAACAACCCCCCACACCCCCTCCTTTTTTGGGTAGTGCATCCCAAGCAAGTGCCTCCTGCTGCTGTGACACTGCCCAGGGCACAGAATTGTGTTGGGAATTCTGGAAACTGCAGAGGGGGAAACAAAATATCCAGATTAATCCCCATGAGTGCTGGATTTGACTGGAAACATGGAGCTGGGCACAGGGTTGGCTTTGGACCCAGGGCTCCATAGCAGCTGAGTGGGAAATGAAGTGCAGGAAAGAATCAGTTTACTTGGTGGGATGGGAGCTTCTGCCCCAGGCTCACCACTAACTGGTGCTGCTCACCACTAACTGATGCTGCTCACCTTTAACTGGTGCTGCCCTGCACACCATGGCCATGGAGCTCACCACTAACTGGTGCTGCTCACATTTAACTGGTGCTGCCCTGCACACCATGGCCATAGGGCTCACCACTAACTGGTGCTGCTCACCACTAACTGGTGCTGCCCTGCACACCATGGCCATGGGGCTCACCACTAACTGGTGCTGCTCACCTTTAACTGGTGCTGCTCACCTTTAACTGGTGCTGCTCTGCACACCATGGCCATGGGGCTGCTCATCTTTAACTGGTGCTGCTCTGCACACCATGGCCATGGGGCTCACCATTAACTGGTGCTGCTCTGCACACCATGGCCATGGGGCTCACCACTAACTGGTGCTGCTCACCTTTAACTGGTGCTGCTCACCTTTAACTGATGCTGCTCACCTTTAACTGGTGCTGCCCTACACACCATGGCCATGGGGCTCCCCATCATCAGGGACTGGCCAAGCAGGGCTCAGTTCTCAAAGTCTGTTAAAATCTGAGCTGGAGCATCCAGTCCAGCAGCCCCCAGGGCTGCTCCTCTGCCCTCAGTGATCTTTCAACCAAAACATTTCTATGAGTTTCTGAATCCAGCTCCCAAATCCACCTCCCTCTCTTGCTGAGTCCAGTCTGGGTCTTCCTCGGTGCCTGCCCCCAGCATCAGTGTGGCCAGTGGTGACATCACTGCCATCAGGATTGGGTTCCATATCAGTCTGTGTCTCTTTGTATTTATTTCATTTTATTAGTAGTAGTATTTGCGTCCAAGCTGGTTTTGTTTCTTCCCCACCCCACCAATCTCTCTCCTTCCTTCCCTTTCTCTTCCCTTTGGGAAGGCAGAAGGGCTCACAGAGAGCCTCTGGCACTAGCCTAGTGACCAGCCCTACCCTGCCCCTTGCCACCACTGCATGCACATCCCTCTTCCACCATCCCCATCCCCAGGCTGTGTCACTGCTGCTGGTCCAACCCTGTACCTCCAGCAGCTATTTCTTTGGGAAGTGACTGCTTTTATGGGAGCAAACTTTCCCTGGCCCCATGGGGTGGTGACAAGGTTTCATTTCAAAGGAAATTGAAACAAAGCATCTCAATAACACTACAATGTTCACTTTAGCATTTCCCAAATGTCACATTTTGGTATTTTGCTTTCAAATGTCTCCTCCTTAGAAATTTATACTATTTAAGCAAATTGAGACAAGATTAGATTGCTTCCCAAACCATCTGACCCAACACAGTCCCTGCAGGAAACTCCACAGGTGTGTGCTTCAGGTAGATCCTGCAGAATCCATTCCCTCCCCATCCCATTTCCCCTGCTTCAGGTGGTGAGACCCAACAGATCCTGGAGAATCCATCCCCTCCACTCCCATTTCCCCTGCTTCAGGTGGTGGGACACAACAGATCCTGCAGATCCCATTTTCCCCTATCCCATTTCCCCTGCTTCAGGTGCTGGGATCCAACAAATCCTGCAGAATCCATCCCCTCCACTCCCATTTCCCCTGCTTCAGGTGGTGGGACACAACAGATCCTGCAGATCCCATTTTCCCCTATCCCATTTCCCCTGCTTCAGGTGATGGGACACAACAGACCCTGAAGAATCCGTCCCCCCATTCCATTTCCCCTACTTCAGGTGGTGAGACCCAACAGATCCTGGAGAATCCATCCCCTCCACTCCCATTTCCCCTGCTTCAAATGGTGGGACCAAATAGATCCTGCAGAATCCATCCCCCCATCCCAGCTCCCCTGCTTCAGGCGGTGGGACCCAGCAGATCCTGCAGAATACATCCTCCCCCCAGCTCCCCTGCTCCAGGTGCTGGGATCCAACAGATCCTGCAGAATCCATCCCCTCCACTCCCATTTCCCCAGCTTCAGGTGATGGGACCAAACAGATCCTGCAGAATCCATCCTCCCATACCAGCTTCCCATCCAAGCTCTGCTCCAACCAAAGATGCTGAGATGCACAGACTGGAATGTGCAGCAGGGGTTCCTTTGGTTGGGATCCCTTTCACCTTTGGGATACACAGGTGGACAGAAAATTGGGATACACCAAGAGGATGGCCCCAAACTGAGTGGAAATGGTGCTTTTTAGGAGGAAAAACACAGCAGGGGGGAAAAGGGAAAGCCTGTAGCAGGACCTGGGCTGTCTGGAGGAGCTGAAGCCTGCAAATAAGCAGAACACAAAGTTTTGAGGGTGATTCAGGGGGATTTAGACCTGCACCAGTGAACCTTTCCCCTCAGGAGCAGAAGACTGTGCAGCAGAGCCCTTCCTGGCCGTTTCTCAATGATGCTGCTGGGGTGTGTGGTGTAAAATCAATGAATTAAGAAAGGAGGGAAGAGCTTCACTTGGTTTTTTTTTAGCCTCTGTTGAATGCAGAAAGAGAGTGTCTGAGAGTCTGGGAGCAGGCTCAGAGGTGCCACAGATGAGTGGAGATTTCCTGGTGGCAGGCAGCAGGAAGGAGCTGGGAACACGGGTTCCTGGGGGGCAGGGGTGGGCACAGTGATGCTCCACAGCCTATTTTCAATCCCAGTTTCCAGCAGAGTCAGAGAAGAGAGTGACAGCAGCCGGGCAGGGAGGGGGAGAGGGGGAGAGGGGGAGTGTGTGTGTGTGTGTGTGTGTGTGTGTGTGTGTGTGTGTGTGTGTGTGTGTGTAAAACCCCAGGCAGCAACAAATCTTCCCCCTAATGGTCCGAGGCGCAAAATCCTTCCTAAGCAAGTTCAGCTCAAAAGTGTGTGAGCAGAGCCCAGATGGGCAGTGGGAGGGCGTGGGCGAGCCTGTCAGAGGTGCCACCTGCCCACCCCTCCCTGGGCACCACGCTGCACGCAGCCCAGCTCCGGCGGGCCGGGAGAAGGTGGCGCAAGGAGCCTGGGAAGGGCGGCTGTGCCTGCCCCTCCGGGTCTGCGTGGCCGCGTACACACGCGTGCACATGCACACGGGTGTGTGTGCGCGCTCCCGCAGGCAGCGTGTGCAGCCCTGCGCGGTGCCCCGCGGCAGGCAGCAGGAGCGCGGGCGGGCGTGGGCGTGCTGGGGGAGGAGAGTTTCTTTCTTCAGAAGCCCGCTCCTTTGTCAGGGGAATGCTTCCTCCATGCAGCATCCGGGGCCCGTCAGGCCAGTGCCTGCTGGTGTCACGGTGCACCTTGAAGCCCTGCTGCGGGAGGGGGCACCGGCGTCGTGCGGCGCAGAGTCACACACCGGCTTTGGAAGGGCATCCCCTCGAAGGGCATCTTGTCCAACCCCCGCCCCTGCTCTCAGCAGGGACGTCTCCAACCAGAGCAGGCTGCCCAGGGCCATGTCAAGCCTGATTTTGAATGTCTCCAGGGCTGGGGCCTCACCCACATCCCTGGGAGACCTGTTGCAGTATTTCTCCACTCTTATTGTCAAGAACTTCCTCTTGATGTCTGACCTAAATCTCCCCTGCTCCAGTTTCAAACCATTGCCCCTTGTCCTACAGCCACAGCCCCTTCTGAACAGTCCCTCCCCAGTCCTTCCTGTAGGCCCCCTTCAGATATTGAAATGCAATTCTGAGGTCTCCCTGGAGCCTTCTCTTCCCCAGGCTGAACAGCCCCAACTCTCCCAGCCTGTGCCCACAGCAGAGGTGCTCCAGCCCTCTGGTCATTTTTGTGGCCTCCTCAGGACCCGCTCCAGCAGGTCCATGTTCTCCTTGTGTTGGGGGCCCCAGAGCTGGGCACAATAATCCGGGTGAAATCTCACCATAGCAGAGCAGTGGTGGAATCATCTCCCTCAGCCTGCTGGCCATGCTTCTTTTGATGCAGCCCAGTCTTTGGGATCCTCTGGTTTTATCCCAGCTCCTCTCTTTGGATGCAACTCTGCAGGACACTGAGATAATGACACCACTACACCACTAATTGCATCATTCCAGGGTTATTTCACCACGATATGAATGCCCTGATGTACACCAGGGCATGTAATGGCACTGGGCATCATAAAAGTGAGAGCAACCACTGCTCATGGAGGAGGAGGAGGAAGAGGTGTGGGAACCAGGCAGGCAGAGTACTGGCACCACTGCTGCCTGCGGTGTGGGGGACTAGGGGTGACCTTCTGTGGGGCAGAACAGTGGACTGGGTGCTGGCAGGGGTAAGGAACCCAGTTGAAGTGCTGTCCCTAATGCATCATGGGGTGGGATGACTCAGAGGGCTCCCAAGCAGCAGAACTCTGCCCATTTCTCCCTGGGCAGGAAAGCAGCTGGGAAATGGACACAGGCTCCACCAGCACCTCTCCCAGACTTGATCCCAACCCCTTGGACAGTCACACCCAGGAGCAGAGGGTCTGGCTCAGCAGGAGCATCCCTGTGCAGCTCCAACCCCCCAGGCATCTGCTGGAGTTTGCTACTCCTGGGGAACCCGCACACCGACCCCCCCCCCCCCAGAACGGTTTCCGCGGAGCTGTCCCACGGGAGCTGCCAAGCTCTATTCAGCTCCAGCCTGCTAAGCTCCTGCCTTTTCAGAAAGGAAGGAGAAAAGCAGCCCCTCAGGGTCACGGTGGCAGCTGCCCCCGTGCCCGACGCCGGCGCTGGCTCTGGGAAGCAGCGTGGGCGGGCGCAGGGCACCCCCGGTGCTCCAGGTGCCTGCTGCTGATAAGAGCGGGGCCAGGGAACTGCGCAGCGTGAGGGGAATGGAGACAGCCTCCTAATCTTGGGGGCTCCGAGAGGAGCTTGGGGATGGGGCCAACCACGGGGCAGCAGATAAGGGAAGGCAGGCTTTGATCTGTGCTTGAAGAGGAGGCTGTGCCTGATTTCGATGCCTGGGATAACAGATCCCTGCTTCTGATATTTGAAAAGGCTACAGGAAGGCTTCAGGTGTAATTCCAACCTCAGCTCTTTCCTCAGCTCCTTCAGAGACCCAAAGGAACACTCACAATTTATTCCCCTGCCGTGGTCAGTTTGAAGATTCAGCTTGACAAGGGTGCTGGGCCAGCTCCTTTCAGCTGCACCCTCGCCTAGACAGGTTGGACCAGATGATTCTTGGGGTCCTTCCAACCTGACATTCTGTGATTCTGTGAATATTTCTTCTCCTTCCCAGCATCTTCAGCGCTGCCTTTGCTCATTAGCCTGCCTTCAAGACTGGGAAAGAGAATAAAACACAACAGGGATGTGCTGCTGGCTTCAGATCCATGCTGTGCAGGAGGAAGGAGGCTGAGGTCTAGCTGCGGGTGGAACAGAGGCATTTGCTTAGCTGGTGGTGTACTTCTCCCTGCTTTACTGTCCAGAGCTGCATCCTCACCATGGGCTGTGGAGATGGAGTTCGTTCATGCCCTGAGCTGAGGGCTGTGGGTGCCAGGCTCCAGTGGCCATGCGGGGAGAGCAGCTATGGGTGTGAGGGGAAGATGCTGAGAGCTCAGCAATATCAGCACACCATGGGGACCCCAGAAGGGAGCAGCTTTCCAGAGTGGATCTCGTTTGAACAAAGGTGTTGCTATCACCAGGAGAATCTGTGGATGCAGGATGATCCACCTGCCACCAAGGAGGACCTGCAGATGCAGGATGATCCACCTGCCACCAAGGAGGACCTGCAGATGCAGGATGATCCACCTGCCACTAAAGAGGACCTGCAGATGCAGGATGATCCACCTGCCACTAAAGAGGACCTGCAGATGCAGGATGATCCACCTGCCACCAAGGAGGACCTGCAGATGCAGGATGATCCACCTGCCACCAAGGAGGACCTGCAGATGCAGGATGATCCACCTGCCACCAAGGACGACCTGCAGATGCAGGATGATCCACCTGCCACCAAGGAGGACCTGCAGATGCAGGATGATCCACCTGCCACCAAGGAGGACCTGCAGATGCAGGATGATCCACCTGCCACCAAGGAGGACCTGCAGCTGACCTTTAGTCTGAGCAGACAGGCATGATTTTGGAAACATTTGTGTCTCTGCACACTTGGTTTTGCAGAGCCTGACTTGATGATTTAGGCTTAACTCTGCTCTGGAAATCTAAGCCTTCCTCTCCAGCCCCTGGTCCAGCAGTGTGTCATCCTTCTCTGTGTTAAAGAAGGGCAACAGAGCTGGGGAGGGGTTTGGAGCACAAGCCCAACAAGGAGAGACTGAGGGAGCTGGGGTTGCTTAGCCTGGAGAAGAGAAGGCTCAGGGAGACCTTCTTGCTCTCTACAGCTCCCTGAAGGGAGGTTGTAGCCAGGTGGGGGTTGGTCTCTTCTCCCAGGCAAGCAGCACCAGAACAAGAGGACACAGTCTCAAGCTGTGCTAGGGCAGGTTCAGGCTGGATGTTAGGAATAAGTTCTTCCCAGCAAGAGAGATTTGCCTTTGGAATGTGCTGCCCAGGGAGGTGGTGGATTCCCCATCCCTGGAGGTGTTTAGGAAGAGCCTGGCTGAGGCACTTGGTGCCATGGTTGAGTTGATTAGATGGTGCTGGGTGATAGGTTGGACTGGATGATCTCAAAGGTCTTTTCCAACCTGGTTAATTCAATTCAATTCAATTCTATTCTATCCTATCCTATCCTATCCTATCCTATCCTATCCTATCCTATCCTATCCTATCCTATCCTATCCTATCCTATCCTATCCTATCCTATCTTGACCTGCTGTTCCTGTAGCCATGGACAAAGACACCAGCCAGGCTCTCCCGTCAGTTACACCACTATGAATCCCTGCTCAGTGGGGTTACTTCAGATTTCTGCCAGCATAACTGAATGGAGCAGGTTAATTAATGGCTTCTCCATTAATAAATTGATAGCTGCTCCAGACTGTGAACTTCACAGCTGTGACAAGGTCGTGCCACCACTGCTGTCCCCATCACTTTTCCAGTATCAGCAGCTCCCACATTCCTGTTTCTCTGTGCATTCCAGTCTGAGGGGGAAGGCTGTCTAAACGTGGGAGCCATGCCCAGGGCACCCCAGGGTGAATTCCTGTGGGAAGCAGTGCCCGAGCAAGCTCATCCCGGTGCTGCGTGTCCCCTCCGCCCTGCAGCACAGGGAACCTGGGGCGGTGCTCCTCAGGTCTTGCTTCCCCCAGGGACTTTCTCTCCCCCTCTCCTCTGATGGCTGCTGCTCCTGCATTATGTCACTCTCTTCTTTAACCATCTGGCTCCTGCAAACAAATATAAGTCCTCCTACACAGACCCACTGGGAAAGGGACTGATCCTTCCCTGCCTGACGCCAGCCTCTCTCCTGCTCCGAGCAGCCATCCCTTGGGATCAGCCCTCCCAGAGAGGCTAATGCACCAGCAAAAGCAGCACTCCTCTTCCACCACCCCACCATCACCCTATCCTCCTCCTTCAGGTGCTGAGCACCCCCTTAGCATGGCAGGTGACCTGCAAGCCCCCAGCTGGTGCCTGCTGTGCCCATCAGCAGTGGGGTGGCCAGGGCACAGGTGGGTACTACTCCTCACCAGCAGGGGGGATGAGGCACAGGTGGCTGTCAGAAGGTGCCAGGACCCCACACACCCTTCTCCTCCCAGGCAGTGTCTGGAGAAGCAGTGCTCTCTTTGTAGCTGTAGTTGAGGGTAGGAGGGGTGGTTCTACCTGAGCAGTCCCACACCAGACACCAACTTAACGTGGCCAGAGAAGGGCAACAATGCTGGGGAGGGGTCTGGAGCACAGCCCTGTGAGGAGAGGCTGAGGGAGCTGGGGTTGCTTAGCCTGCAGAAGAGGAGGCTCAGGGGAGACCTTCTTGCTCTCTGCAACTCCCTGAAGGGAGGTTGTAGCCAGCTGGGGGTTGGTCTCTTCTCCCAGGCACCCAGCACCAGAACAAGAGGACACAGTCTCAAGCTGTGCCAGGGAAGGTTCAGGCTGGAGGTTAGGAAGAAGTTCTTCCCAGCAAGAGAGATTGGCCATGGGAATGTGCTGCCCAGGGAGGTGGTGGAGTCCCCATCCCTGGAGGTGTTTAGGAAGAGCCTGGCTGAGGCACTTGGTGCCATGGTTGAGTTGATTAGATGGTGTTGGGTGATAGGTTGGACTCGATGATCTCAAAGGTCTTTTCCAACCTGGTTAATTCTATTCTAGTCTAGTCTGTCCTATCCTGTCCTATCCTATCCTATCCTGTCCTATCCTATCCTATCCTATCCTATCCTATCCTATCCTATCCTATCCTATCCTATCCTATCCTATCCTATCCTTTCCTATCCTATCCTTTCCTACCCTATCCTATCCTATCCTATCCTATCCTATCCTATCCTATCCTATCCTATCCTATCCTATCCTATCCTACCCTATCCTATCCCATCCTATCCTATCCTATCCTATCCTATCCTATCCTATCCTATCCTATCCTATCCTATCCTGTTCTATGTCTGCTCTGGGTGAATAAAAGCAGTCAGGTGAATCACAGCCAGGGAAACAGTCTATCCTGACCTGCAGTTTGAAAAACTCTGAGGGAAACAAAATGAATCTGAAAATGAGCCCCCAGAATCCCCCTTCCCCCCCCCCCCCCCCCCAGTGAGACCAACAGATAAGGCTTTAACCTTATTAAATTGGGTGCATTCCAAAGCCCCCCCCCAAAAAAAAAAACTCCACCCTATTAACATAGAAATGTTCCTGCAGAAAGAGTTCTAGTTTGATCCATCTCTGACAGGTAAAAATTGAATTGCAAACCTGTCAGGCAGCCCTGTTTAGATCCCCCTCCCCCTCCTCCAGCCTCAGTCTGAAGGAGCTCAGAGTGACGGGATGCTGCTTACGCTCCAAATCGCATCTCGCATTCAGAGGCGCGCGGAGAACACCTCCTCAGGTTCACAGAGCACCACCAAACCAGGCAGCACAGATCATCTTTGCCCACTGGTTCATTAAAACTTCAGCAAAGAGCCAGTTCCAGGATGAGCAGGGCTGCTGGCTCATTTCTGAGCTCTGCTGTCGGAGTTTTAGGGGTTGGTCTGTCGAAGGAATTTGGAACTAATGGGGAAATTGGAATGGAGTGGAGTGGAGTGGAGTGGAGTGGAGTGGAGTGGAGTGGAGTAGAGTAGAGTAGAGTAGAGTAGAGTAGAGTAGAGTAGAGTAGAGTAGAGTAGAGTAGAGTAGAGTAGAGTGGAGAGAATGGAGAGAAGAGAGGAGAAGAGAGGAGAAGAGAAGGGAAGAGAAGGGAAGAGAAGGGAAGAGAAGGGAAGAGAAGAAGAGAAGAGAAGAGAAGAGAAGAGAAGAGAAGAGAAGAGAAGAGAAGAGAAGAGAAGAGAAGAGAAGAGAAGAGAAGAGAAGAGAAGACAAGACAAGACAAGACAAGACAAGACAAGACAAGACAAGACAAGACAAGACAAGACAAGACAAGACAAGACAAGACAAGACAAGACAAGACAAGACAAGACAAGACAAGACAAGACAAGACCAGACCAGGTTGGAAGAGACCTTCGAGATCATTGAGTCCAACCTATCATGCAACACCATCTAATCAACTCAACCATGGCACCAAGCACCTCATCAAGTCTCCTCCTAAACATCTCCAGTGATGGTGACTCCACCACCTCCCTGGGCAGCACATTCCAATGGCCAAGCTCTCTTGCTGGGAAGAACTTCTTCCTAACATCCAGCCTGAACTTCCCCTGGCACAGCTTGAGACTGTGTCCTCTTGTTCTGGTGCTGGCTGCCTGGGATAAGAGACCAACCCCCACCTGGCTACAACCTCCCTTCAAGGAGTTGTAGAGAGCAAGAAGGTTTCCCCTGAGCCTCCTCTTCTCCAGGCTAAGCAACCCCAGCTCCCTCAGCCTCTCCTCACAGGGCTGTGCTCCAGACCCCTCCCCAGCTTTGTTGCCCTTCTCTGGACACCTTGCAGCAACTCAACATCTTTCCTAAACTGAGGGGCCCAGAACAGAAATGTTGAAAGCATTTCCAGTTTCAACAATCCCAATTAGTTTCCTTTGAAAACTTAAATATCACTCCTGAAATGGGATGCTGAGATACCTTTTTTTTCACTCTATTTATTTGCATTCTTCCTCAGGTCCCAGCAGGCCCAGAGAAAGGCAACAAAGGTGATGAAGGTTCTGGAGCACAGGGCTGGTGAGGAGCAGCTGAGGTTGTTCAGCCTGGAGAAACAGAGGCTGAAGGGAGACCTCGTTGCTCTCTCCAGCTCCCTGAAAGGAGGTTGCAGTGAGGTGGGGGTGGGTCTCTTCTCCTTAATATCAGGTAATAGAATGAGAAATTGTGCCAGGGGAGGGTTAGGTTGCATGTGAGGGAAAAGTTCTTTGCTGCAAGAGAGGGCAGGCATTGGAACGGGATGCCCAGGGAGGTGGTGGAGTCCCCATCCCTGGAGGTGTTCGAGGAGTGTGTGGCCATGGCACTGTGGGACATTGCTCGATGGCCACGGTGGTGTTGGGTTGATGGTTGGACTCAATGACCCTAGAGGGCTTTTCCAACCCAAACAAACCCATGAGTCTATGATTCTATGCTCTGGCAGCCTTTTGTCTTTGGAAGAAAGTTGAACTGCGCCACCTCTGCCCACACTGGTTTTGGCTGGTGGGATGCTCTTGGCATCACCTGTCCCTGTGGTAGTTGAGCTCCCCCACCCACAGAATCCCTCCACACCCTCCATCCCAGCACCTTTTCCACTTCCACCAGGTTGGAAACTTCCTCCCATCCCGTGCTCATCCCAGGAACCGTCCGCTCCGCTTCTTCCCCTCTTCTATTGGTGTCTTTTGATTACAAAGCTGCCTCGAAGAGACACTAATTGCAGCCTGCACACAATGCTGGTAATTATGCCTATTACATTTTGATTCATTTCCATATGTCAACACTACTACAGGGGGGAACTTGTGTTGGGTTTGGGGGGAGGACCACGGTTCCATAATCAGTTATTGTCTGCGGCAAACCCCCGCCCGGAGCCTGAGTGAAGTCTTCTTTGTGGGGCTTGAAAATAAGATGATAAATAAAAGTCTTCCTCTGACATCCAGAAAATGGACACTTTGGAACAAATTGCCACTGTTGATGGGGAAGATTGCTAGCTACCTTTTACATTAATGAGGCAAACACTCTTCAAGCCCCTAATGGCAATATGTTGGAGGGTGGCATTTCAATAGCTTCTTTCTTAATAAAGCTTGACCCTAATATTCCCTTCGGTCACAGGCATTGTCCTGTCAGGCATGGCTTGGAGAAGGAAGGAGGAGGAAAGAGCCACTGGAGCCACAGGCAGCAGAGGAAAGAAGATCTTCCCCTCCCGTGGCCATGGTAGATCTCTATTCCATTCCATTCCATTCCGTTCCAATATTCCAATTCCATTCCATTCCATTCCATTCCATTCCATCCTATTCCATTCTATCTTTCCATCTTCTATTCCATTCATTCTATTCCATTCCATTCCATTCTATTCTATTCCATTCCATTCCATTCTAGTCTATTCTATTCCATTCCATCCTATTCCATTCTATTCCAATTCTAATTCTATTCCATTCCATTCTATTGCATTCTATCCTATTCCATTCTATTCCATTCTATTCTATTCCATCCCATTCCATTCCATTCCATTCTATTCTATTCTATTCTATTCTATTCTATTCTATTCTATTCTATTCTATTCTATTCTATTCTATTCTATTCTATTCTATTCATTCTATGGCATTCCATTCCATTCCATTCCATTCCATTCCATTCCATTCCATTCCACTCCACTCCACTCCATCACAGAATCAGTAAGGTTTGAAAAGCCCTCCAAGATCCTCGAGTCCAGCCACTGACCCAACATCACCATTGCCATTAAACCAGGTCCCCAGGTGCCATGCCCACACTGCTTTTCAAACAACTCCAGGGATGCTGACTCCACCTCCTCCCTGGGCAACCTGTTCCACCATCTGAGTGTTCATGCAGCAAAGAAATTTTTCCTCCTGTCCAACCTAAACCTCCCTTGGTGCAACTTGAAGCCATTTCCTCTCATTCTATCACTTGTTCCTCAGGAAAAAAAGCCAACCTCCACCTGGCTCTAGCCTCCTTTCAGGGACTTTCTTCCCTCACATTGAACAATCCCATTTCCCTCCGCTCCTCTTCACCAGCCCTGCTCTCCAGACCCTTCACCAGCTTTGTTGCCCTTCTCTGGACCTTCTCCAGTGCCTCAGTGTCCTTCTTGGAATGAGGGCCCAAAACTGAACCCAGGATTCAAGGTGCAACCTCAAAAGATGCCACTTGCTGGTCTAAGGCCGTCACCCTGGGAATGTCACCATGAAGGTTCTAAGCCTGCATGGTCACACCAGTGACTGGAGCTCCAGCAGGAAACTTCTTTTCCCTCTGTTTATGCTTGGGAGGTCTAAAACCACCCAAGGGGGCTGCAGATCTGCCAACCCTTCCCTACCACAAGCACAGGATGCTCCTGGGCAAGGACCTTCAGGTATTGGAATGGAATGGAATGGAATGGAATGGAATGGAATGGAATGGAATGGAATGGAATGGAATGGAATGGAATGGAATGGAATGGAATGGAATTAACCAGGTTGGAAAAGACTTCAAAGATCATTGAGTCCAACCTATCACCCAACACCATCTCATCAACTCAACCACGGCACCAAGTGCCTCATCCAGGCTCTTCTTAACCACCTCCAGGGATGGGGACTCCACCACCTCCCTGGGCAGCACATTCCAAGGGCCAATCTCTCTTGCTGGGAAGAACTTTCTCCTCACCTCCAGCCTAAACCTCCCCTGGCACAGCTTGAGACTGTGTCCTCTTGTTCTGCTGCTGCTTGCCTGGCAGAAGAGACCAACCCCCTCCTGGCTACAACCTCCCTTCAGGTAGCTGTAGAGAGCAAGAAGATCTCCCCTGAGCCTCCTCTTCTCCAGGCTAAGCAACCCCAGCTCCCTCAGCCTCTCCTCACAGGGCTGTGCTCCAAACCCCTCCCCAGCATTGTGGCCCTTCTCTGGACACGTTCATCCCACCTTCCACTTTCTTCCATGCTTCTCTCTCTCTCCTCTGCCTCCCTGCAGGATGAAGCAGCACCCATCGGGCTTTTCCCGCTCCGGGCTGCTCCGCCAACTAATTACAGCGCTCGCCAAAGTGGGAGCGGAGCTTATTCTTTAGCAATCAATCAATACAAGTTAAAAGGGCATCTTGTTTGTTTCTGTAACAATGCTCTTTAGAAAATTGGGTCCTTTTCCATTTCCTGGCCGAGGCACCATCCGTCACGCGTTGCATCAGTCACATCAGGTTGTGTTTCAGAGCGTAATGGACGATGATGTGTCTGATGCCCCAGGCAGGGGGATCGTGAAGGGCGGTGTCCTGCGAGACGCTGCCTCCACTTTGGGGCTCCTCGATCCCAGCCTGAGGATAAAGACAGTTGACTCGGTGCCCCAGCAGCTGTGGCAAGGTGGTTTCCCTGGCATTGCAGGCACCCACAGGGTGGTCAGAAGAGAATCATACAATCAATAAGGTTGGAAAAGACCTCAGAGACCATCAAGTCCAACCTGTTACCTAATACCTAACACCTCCTGACAACTAAACCATGGCTCCAAGTGCCACATCCAAGCCTTTCTTGAACATCCCCTGGAACAGGGACTCCACCACCTCCCTGGGCAGCACATTCCAAGGGCCAATCTCTCTTGCTGGGAAGAACTTTCTCCTCACCTCCAGCCTAAACCTCCCCTGGCACAGCTTGAGACTGTGTCCTCTTGTTCTGGAGCTGCTTGCCTGGGAGAAGAGACCAACCCCCACCTGGCTACAACCTCCCTTCAGGGAGTTGTAGACAGCAAGAAGGTCTCCTCTGAGCCTCCTCTTCTCCAGGCTAAGCAACCCCAGCTCCCTCAGCCTCTTCTCACAGGGCTGTGCTCCAAACCCCTCTCCAGATTTGTTGCCTTTCTCTGGACATGCTCCAACATCTCATTGTCCTTCTTAAACTGAGGAGCCCAGAACTGGACACAGTACTCAAGGTGTGGCCTAACCAGTGCTGAGTACAGAGGCACAATGACTTCTCTGCTCCTGGGTTGAGGCTGGTCTGAGAGGCAGAGTCCCCTTGGGCAGCAGCCCTGGCACTGAACATGCCCCAGAATCACTTCCCAAATACTCCAGATGTATCTGGAAGCAGCACCTGAGGGGTTAGCTCCTGCCCCTGGCTCAGCAGGATAAGATGGTGTACCCACAGCAGTGGCCACCAGCAGAAGACTGAGGGTGTGTCTGCTCAGATGAGCTCAGCAGCCTTCCCCTCACTCTGCACAGAAGAGGGGAGTGTGGCTCCAGGGAGAACTGAAAAGGAAATGAGGAACTGGAGTGAAAAATCAAGCTGATCAATAAGGATTCATGTCAGACACTCCTGGACCAGCTCTCACAGAGATGCCCAAGGAGGAGTTACAGCAGCAGGGACACACACAGAGTGTGGCAGGGTCATGGGGCATCTGCCTGTGCCACGAGCAACCCACCTGCACCATCCCACCACCCCTCCTGGCTGCTCTGCTGAGCAGGACACAACCTCCCAGGGAGGAACAGGCATTTGCTGTCTCTGGGATTCCTGGTGCTTCCAAGGAATGCTGCAGAAGATTCCATGAACAAAGCTGCTCCTGGATTTTTGTTGCAGGATGAGCTCAGCATCTTTCAAGGCTTTCAAGCCACTCCCAGTTTAGGGAAGTGAAATTTTAAGCTTCAGCCCTGCAGAAAAGTCACATTTTCCCTGGAAATAATGGCAGCAGAACATTCCCCCACCACCACCTTGGATTTGTACCAAGCTGAGTTATGTAAAAATGAGATAACTTCAAACCAGAAGGGGATGGAAAGTGTTGGAGTTTTCAGGTTGATCCGAGCTCCTGCACACCTCCAGACCTTGTAGCTCTATCTCAGGAGGGTGCTGTTGGCATGAAACCAAAATGCAAAACCCAGATGAGAACTAGGCAAAAGTCCATTCCTGGGAGAGGTGACCTTATGGGGTCCCTGAGTGCATGCCATGAACCCAGGGTTGCACAAAAGCTCGTTTGTGGTGCCTGTTTCTGACCCAGCCCCACCAAAGCAGCTGCTCGAGGAGGGAGTCGGCAGAGCGGTGGAGGTCTTCAAGGGGAGAGGAGGGAAGCATAGAGTTGTTTTGGTTGGAGAAGACCTGTCAGATCACCCAGACCAACCACTCTCTAAATTCTAACTCTTCTCTTGCACTCTGTGGTGCTAAACCATGTCCCTCAGCACCACATCTCTGCCTCTTTGAAACACCTCCAGGAATGGGGCTTAAACCTCCTCCCTGGGCAGCCTGTTCCAGCGGTTGAGAGGCCTTTCAGGAAAGAAGTTTCACAGAATCAGAGAACATTAGGGGTTGGAAGGGACCTTGAAAGGTCATCTAGTCCAACCCCCCTGCCAGAGGAGGATCACTTAAGGCAGGACACACAGGAACAAATCCAGGCAGGTTTTGAAAGCCTCCAGAGAAGATGACTTCAGAACCTCTCTGGGCAGCCTGCTCCAGGTTGCTTAGCCTGGAGAAGAGGAGGCTCAGGGGAGACCTTCTTGCTCTCTACAATTCCCTGAAGGGAGGTTATAACCAGCTGGGGGTTGGTCTCTTCTCCCAAGAGCAGAACCAGCACCAGAACAAGAGGACACAGTCTCAAGCTGTGCCAAGGGAGGTTTAGGCTGGAGGTGAGGAGAAAGTTCTTCCCAGCAAGAGGGATTGGCCATGGGAATGTGCTGCCCAGGGAGGTGGTGGAGTCTCCATCCCTGGAGGTGTTTAGGAAGAGCCTGGCTGAGGCTCTTGGTGCCATGGTTGAGCTGATTAGATGGTGTTGGGTGATAGGTTGGACTGGATGGTCTCCAAGGTCCTTTCCAACCTGGTTAAATCTGTAAATCTCTTTAAAAATAAAAAAATTCCTTATGTTTCTTCTAATACTCAACTGAAACCTCCCCTGGTGCAACTTGAGCCCACCCATGCATGGGTGATGCATTCCACTTCTAATTGGGGCTGTGGAGGACAAGCAGGCAGCTGCCCACACAGGGCTGCAACCTGGATGTGACACCCAGGCTGGGAGAAAGTTTCTGAGGAAGGAAAGATTTTTGACTTTCTCCTACAGAAGACTCCAAACACTCTCTCAGCAGGGGGAAGGAAAAAAAATAACAACCCACCACCACCCAAACCCCAATGAAACAACTCCTGATTGGAAGATTCCTTATTTATTCTGCTGAGCTCCCATCAGTGTCAGCGAGAGGAAGGCAGGCAGAGCAGCTCCCTGCCCACACAGCCTGGGTGCTGGGCAGACGTCTTGCAAATAGCTCAGTGGCTTTAAATAAATAAATAGCTAATGAGTCACCCACACCGGGGCTGAACGTCAAGGATGGAGGAGGCACCAGCCCAGACAGATGGGGAGCGCTGCTTAACCACCTCGCTGCTGCTCCCACGGCCGCCGGTGCTCCGGCAAAGCAGCCCCCAGGGCAGGGCCGGCAGCGCCCGCAGCTCTAGGCAGTGCCCGTCCTGCAGACAGGGATGGAAAGGGTTAATCGCAGGATGGGAGGGGTTCGAGGGGAACCTTGGAGATCGTGGGCTCCAATCCCCCTGCCGTTGCAGGTTCACCTAAAGAAGGTCGCACAGGAACGTGTCCAGGTGGGTTTTGAATGGCTCCGGAGACGGAGACTCCACCACCGGAGCTTGCTGAGAGCACCTGCAAGGACAAATATCGTTTGTCTGCTCCCTGCACGGGGACACGGTGCCAGGAAGCTGTCGTGCTGGGATGGAAGGCACCAGCCTTTTCCTGGAACCAGGAACAGAGCCCTCATTTTACTCCTCCTGGAAGAGGTCCCCGTGGAGGCGCGGAATGCCCGGGAGAAGGCACAGATGGCATCACTGGGGTTTATTTTCGCAGCTGCTCCCGCGTGGATCATCTGAGCTGGGTGGTGGGATGGTGACAACCGGGGCCACGCCAAAACCAGGCCCCCATCCCCACCCCCTTGAGCCGGCCACTGGTGTGGTGGGGATGGCAGGAGCACTGGCGGGGCGCAGCAGGTCGCAGGGGGCCTGGCACAGGCTGGGGCACAGGGCATCGCTCAGAGGAGCCGCAGTGCTGGCACACGGGGCACCATCAGCCCCAGAGGAACCCTCTGAACCCAACTGGGAGTGACTCAGGGGAAGTTTGAACGAAATTCAGCTCCCGTTGGTGTGCCAGGGAGCGAGTGGGCGCTGGGAGGTGACAACATCCCTCTCCTTCATTCATCTCTTCAAGTGATGGAGCTGCAAAAGCCCTCCAGTCATACAGCACATGAGGTCCCCTCTCACCACCCACTCAGCCTATATTGGTACCTGCACATTCCCACCAGGCTGGCTGGGAGAGCAGCCTGAGCTGAGCAAACCCTGCCTCAGAGAAAGCTGAGCTCAGGGCTGAGCCCACCTGCCCTGTGCCCAGCTCCAGCAGGTCCTGCTTCATGCTGGCGAGCCCCAGCCCCACTGCCAGCAGCACAGCCTCTTCCCCAGGGACATTCTGATGAAATAAGAACAAAAACTTTCACGCCACCCATGTTTGGAAACCTGGGCTCAGAAATCATCTCAGTTGCTTTCTCACCCTCAGTGACCCTCCAAGTCTCTAACAATGGCCCACTGGAGGGGTGAGAACAGGGCCCACTGCCCAGAGTGAGCACAGCAACCCTCCTCTCCTGCTGTCAGTCCTGAAGTCCCCATGGAGGAGGAACCTGAGGGCTCAGGAGAAGCCCATATGAGGATGGATAGGACACTGAGCCTTGCATTAGAAGCCTCCAGAGGACTTGGACCAGGAACAACCAGTGCTTTGCAGAGCCCACAAGAGGAGAGGGCCCCCCTCCCAAAAAATGCCCTTTTTAGTCAAAAGAGTTATGAAGGGGGAAATTTTCAGCCAACTGCAATTTCCAGGCAGGTGTCTGGGTGCCCCTGCAGGATGAGGGGCAGGAGGAGCTGTCCTGGAAGAGGCAGAGGCAAGGGGAATGGGGTGTGTGTGGGTGTGGGTGTGTGTGTGTGTGTTTATCTGCCAGATCCCCCAATCCCTACCCCAACGGCACACAGTCCCCCTGGCACACTGGGGCTGCCTGCAGGCTGGCAAATCCCCCACATGCCCGGGATGGTTGGGTGGGGGAGGCGAGGAAGGGATGGAAAAATCATCACACACATTGCACAGATGGAAAGAGTTTACAGCCCTCCTCACTTCCTCATCCTCGTGGTGTAAATTATACAGGCAGATGCACAATCTGGGACGGGGTCCAGAGCTGCTCTTCTATATTTTTTATTTCTTTTTTGGTGGGTTTTTGGGTTTGGTTGGGGCTTTTTTTGTTGTTAATTATTGAAGGAGGAGGACGCTCAGGCGGCCCCCGCCGTGCCACGGCCCGGCCCGGGTGCCCAGCGCTGCCTGTGGCGGAGAGGAACCCGGCGCTGCTGCTGGCAAGGGCTGAATGAGGCAGACGAGCACCAAGCTTGCCTCTGACACCCTTTTGGCGGCCAGTTTCTCTCCAGCAGCCTCGGAGGTGCGATGCCGCCGTGCCCTCGGGGAGAGAGGGGGAGCCGGGTCCCGCCGTGCCCGGCTGGGAGGTGTCCCCGCTGCCGGTGCCAGGGCGGCTGCTCCTGCTCTGGGATCCAAGCGGCTCCTCGGATCTTGAACTGGCTTGCCAGGAAGGAGAGGGAGAAGGAGGATGACAACATGTTTCCAGCGCCTCTCTTTGTGCAGCTCTCCTGCAGGCAGCATGTGTGTGTGTGTGTGGAGGGCTCGCTCAGCTCCTCACTGCCGCTTCCAAGCCAGGATCAAGTGAATTTTCCAAGGCATGTTCTCCCCCGTCAAACCCTGCGCTCGCTTTGGAGCCTGGCCACGGCTCTGACACTCCTCTGGGTTTTCTACCCACAGCCTTGTGCCAAAGATACCTTGGCTGGAGTGATGGGTTGTGCTCGGCTTTGGCTGGAGACGAGCCCGTCGCACCGTGCCTGGGGGCCAGGCTGGGCCCTCCATCTGACTTCCTGCCTGTCCTCAGCTTGGCCACCAACCAGGGACAGAGCAGGGCCGTGCTGCTCCCCGTGAGCAATGCCCACAGCCACCACCACCGGCTCTGGGTGTTGGGGCAGCTGGGATCAGAGGCAAATGTCATAGAATAGAATAGAATAGAATAGAATAGAATAGAATAGAATAGAATAGAATAGAATAGAATAGAATAGAATAGAATAGAATAGAATAGAATAGAATAGAATAGAATAGAATAGAATAGAATAGAATAGAATAGAATAGAATAGAATAGAATAGAATAAACCAGGTTGGAAGAGACCTTCAAGATCATCAAGTCCAACCCGGCACCCAACACCATCTAATCAACTAAACCATGGCACCAAGCACCCCATCCAGACTCCTTTGAAGCACCTCCAATGATGGCAACTCCCCAGGCAGCACATTCCGGTGGCCAATCTCTCTCTCTATGAAGAATTTCTACCTAACACCCAGTCTAAACCTCCCCTGGCACAGCTTGAGACTGTGTCCTCTTGTTCTGGTGCTGGGTGCCTGGGAGAAGAGACCAACCCCCACCTGGCAACAGCCTCCCTTCAGGGAGTTGGAGAGAGCAAGAAGGTTTCCCCTGAGCCTCCTCTTCTCCAGGCTAAGCAACCCCAGCTCCCTCAGCCTCTCCTCACAGGGCTGTGCTCCAGACCCCTCCCCAGCTTTGTTGCCCTTCTCTGGACACCTTCCAGCACCTCAACATCTTTCCTAAACTGAGGGGCCCAGAACTGGACACAGGACTCAAGGTGTGGCCTAACCAGTGCGGTGCACAGGGGCAGAATGACTTCCCTGCTCCTGCTGGCCACACTGTTTCTGATGTGACAGTGAGAGCCTGCCTGACCCAAACCAAGCCAAGAGCCTGGCTGCATCTGTGCCCAGACAACATCCTTGGCCATGCATGACCTTAGCAGGTGATCACTTCCACACTCAAGACTTGGAGTTGTGACACCCACAAACATGCTTCTCACCCTGCTCCCCACAGCCCAGCACCCACCCTACTGAGGGGCTGAGCTCATTGGCACCACAGGAACCACCTATGAGTTCTTTCAGGCATAAATGCTCCAGTTCCTCAGCAGCACCCTTCAGCCAGCACAAAGGACAAGCTGCAAGTGCCAGTTTACTGCCACGGTCCACCATGCTTCTATTCCCTTTATACTTAACCATTCTGTGCTGCCATCTCCTTCTGCCAGTGCTTTACCCCATGGCACCCATCTGGGAGAGGGGTGGGAGGAACAGTGAGGTGTCCATGGCCACAGCCCCTCTGTGGGCAAGGAGACCCTTGCAAGACTCTGCCTTTGGTACCAGGTTTGATGTTCAGCTGTCAGCATCTCCCTCGTGGGACACGTGGGAATGAAATGCAGTTCTCTGGAAAACACAGTTCCCACCCTGGAAGAAACAGCAACATTTCCATCTGGTTTCAGCCCAGGTTGGACAAAGCCCTGCAGATTCCTCTCAGAAGAAGAAACTCCAGATATTTCTCTCCTTTTGCCTTTGAAGAGCTCAGCTGAAGGGTAGGTGTGGGCTGCCCCCTGGCCAGGCAGTGCTAAGGGCCTCCTGGAGGTAGAGAACCAGGCTGCGCTCAGAGCTGCTCAGCAAACATGAGATTTCTCATGGACATCTGTCTTAAACAATGCCCTGATCCCACCAAAACACACCTCTGGGTCTGAGAAACTCTCATCAGTGCTGATCCATGGGGTGGGTATCAGGAGGATGGGAGCAGCCCTTCTTCAGTGACAGGATGAGGAGTCACCTGAATGGGTAAACTTGGACGTAAGAAGTTCCATCTAAACATGAAGAAGAACTTCTTGAATGTAAGGGTGCTGGAGCCCTGGAGCAGGCTGCCCAGAGAGGTGGTGGAGTTCTCCATCTCTAGAGACATTCAAAACCCACCCAAGCTGTGCCAGGGGAAGTTTAGGCTGGAGGAAAGGAGAAAGTTCTTCACTGAGAGAGTTGTTAGCCATTGGAATGTGCTGCCCAGGGAGGTGGTGGAGTCCCCATCCCTGGAGGTGTTCAAGAGGAGATTGGATGAGTCACTTGAAGCCATGGTTTAGTAGTTATGAGGTGTTGGGTGACAGGTTGGACTTGATGATCTTTGAGGTCTTTTCCAAGCTTATTGATTCTATGATTCTATGAATTGTGATAGGACTAGGGGGAATGGAATGAAGCTGGAGGTAGGGAGATTCAAGCTGGAGGTGAGGAGGAAGACCAGGCTGGATGAGGCTCTGGCCAGCCTGATCTAGTGTGGGGTGTCCCTGCCCATGGCAGGGGTTGGAACTAGATGATCCTTGTGGTCCCTTCCAACCCTGACTGATACTATGATACTATGACACCATCCCTGGAGGTGTTCAAGAGGAGATTGGATGAGGCACTTGAAACCATGGTTTAGTTAGTCATGAGGTGTTGGGTGACAGGTTGGACTTGATGATCTTTGAGATCTTTTCCTACCTTATTGACTCTATGATTCCATGACAAGTTGAACTTGATGATCTTTGAGATCTTTTCCTACCTTATTAACTCTATGATTCTCTGACAGACTGGACTTGATGATCTCTGAGGTCTTTTCCAACCTTATTGATTCTATGATTCTACATTCCTGTGTGACCTTCTCTAGGTGAACCTGGGGGTTTTTAGCCTGGATGATCCCCAGAGGTCCCTTCCGACCCCTACCATTCCACCATTCTGTGATCTCTACCCACTGGCCACCAGGTTCTCCTCCTCAGCTCCCCGCCACCGACCTCTCCTTGAAAGCCCAAGCTCTGAGCTGCACCCAGCCTTCAGCACCAGCAGCAAGCAAATTGTTCCCAAAGCAAGGAATAAAATCTGAGGCATCTGTGTGCTTTATCCTCTAAACAGGAACCGGCCTGCCACCTCAAACTCCGTACCAAATCACAAGCAACAGAGCAGAAAACCAAATTATTCTCAGCTGTTACACTGCTTAATTTAATATTTCCAATGAGCTCCTTTTCCCTTCTCCTCAAGAATGAAATGCATATTTGTGCTGTGTCACAAAACATTAGATTTTGTCAAGGCAATTCATTTTTCAATGGTAATTTGTAAGTGCACACCATACCACACACGGTCTGGGGGATTTTATGGCTTCTTTCAGAGGCAAGGAAAATAAGAAGCACTCAAAGTAGTGATGAGAGCATGGAAAGAAGGGGGGGAGGAAGGAAAAAATAATAGTGAGAAGAGGCAACAACCTCAGACAGAGCATTCATCTTCTTCTGCCACCCCAGCCACGGAGAGGAAAGGTTTCCCAAGGAATAAACAGGGAGGCTGGGCTTGGGTGCTCCAAGACAAACACCACTGATGGGCATGAGGATCTCTGCAGAACTTCAAACACGGCCTTTAATGGGGCATAAAACGGGCTGGAGAACCTCAGCAGCTCAATAATCAAACAAATAAAACTCAGCTGGCTTTGGGGGGGGGGGGGGGGGGGTGTCAGCATGAGAAACCCTACAGCAGACAAGGGCTTTGTGCAGGGAGCAGAGGATCAGCCCCTCTTGGGCATCAGCAGGGTGCAAGGGTTGTTCTGCTTGGATGGCCCCAGCTCAGCCAGATGGTGAGGATCCATCCCCACTGCCTGCTGGCCAGGTCTGTCCCAGGGCAGGAAGGGACAGAGAGCTCTTGTCCCTGCAGGAGCCAGAAAACGTGGCTGCAACATCTCGAAATGCACCCGGCCCCAGCCAGCCCCACCGTGGTGAGATGCCAGGATTTCAACAGCAGCTCATGTGCTCTGCTTTGGCTTCCAGCAAAGCTGGACCTTCATTCTCCTCTCCTCTAGCCAGCCCCATGGTGCTGCTCCCAAACCTGGGGAAGGGCTTCCTGCACAGTGCTTTGGGGTACTGAGAGAAGAAGCAAACCAGGGAGCATCACCAGCACTGCACTAGCAGTGCCCCCACACTCCCAGCAGCTCTGCAGGAGGGTCTCAGAGAACCACCTCTGCCCCAGCCTCCAGGCTCTGGCCCTTTCCACTCCTGCTAACACCATCTCCTAGAGCAGGGCCCTCCCTTGCTCTGCCCAGTACAACACCCCACAGTCCAGAGCAGCCTTTCAGGTAAGGTCCTGGAGAGAAGATACACAGCTGGCCTCAAGACAGAGCTCGCCCAGTTCAGGGGAGGACCTGCATGGCAAAGCAGGGTGATCCTGCAATTAACCCTGTGATGGGAGGCTTGAGTTATGTCACCTGCAGGGGCAAAGGGGGACTTGATCTACTGTGTTTGTTGTATGGCGCTTTCAGGCAGCCAGTTAATTAAACTCGCTCCAGGGACTTCCATGAACCAGAGGCAGGAGCAGGGAGGAATCCCCCAACAGCCTGCTGTACACCTTAGCCTCCAGCTTCTTCTGCCTTTCCACCTTTCCCTGGAGCACCAGGCATGGCCACAGCTACAGAAGGGCCATTTGCTGCTGCTCCTGGCAGTGCTGGCAGCTCCACTGATGCTTTGGTGGCAGGAAGGGCTTTTCTCCCCCAATCCAGCTGTCTGGCACCATTCTGGAGCTTGCTTCTGCCTTGTGAGCTCTCAGAAAGCCCATACAGAGCGTGCTGCAGCCCAGGGCCACTCAGCAAAGCTGCTCTTCAACTGCTGGGAAGGACAATTCCCCCTGCTGCTGGCACTGCCTCCATCCACCACCTGTATCCTGTGTTTGCAGCCCGTCTGCGAGCTAATAGCAGGTATCCAGCCTGTCAGGGGCTGACATGTTGTGACACAGGATGATGTGACAAGTCCTGAGTGATGCCACTAAGCAGGATCCTGCTGCACCCGTGCCAGGCAGCCAGCAGTGTCTGGCAGGCGGCTGTGGGGACCCATCTCAGACAAAGAGCAGTCACCAAACACCACCCTGCTCTGGGTGCTCCACTCTGCCTTTGTGCCACCACAAAGACCAGAAGGAGGCTTTATCACAAGTTAAAGGAGACCCCACGTGCTGGCAAACAGGGAGCAGCACACAAACAGCAACCAAGTGGCCACCAACCTGCCTCCATCCGTCCCTCCCCATGCCCACTGCCCATCCCTCCCTCCATGGGGCACAAAAGCCAGAGACAAGAGATGCTTTCAGTACTTTATTTTCAAGCACAAGTCCCGTGCCAGCTCCTACATCCCAGTGCAGCAGAAAGCAGTAGCATGTGGTGGGACACCTTCAGCTCCATGTGGTAGTAGTACAGCTTTCTGGTTCTTCATTCCTCAGGAGCTGGCTAGCTCCTAGAGCTCAGGAAGGCCAGTGTGGCACTGGAGGCAAGGCTTAAAGCCACTGGTACCAAACCACCTCTTTGGTCAAACCCTCCTCCCTCCCATTCCATCAGAAGCTGAGTGGCACCAGCACAGCAGGCACCAGCCTCTGCACACACTAAACACATCTCCAAGCAAGGACTTGCTGCCCAACACAAAGCAGCTGTGGTATTGGTGCCATGGTTTAGCCACGAGGTCTGTGGTGACAGGTTGGACTTGATGATCTTTCAGGTCTCTTCCAGCCTTGGGGGTTCTGTGATTCGGCTCCTGTGCCTCTCACCTTTGTGGTGCCAACTGTCCCTGAGCCCCAGCATGGGAAGGTCCCAGGCCCAAGGCACACAGCATGCTCCTGAGCACCTGGCAGGTGAACGTTGCCCAGAAAGACCAGTGGCTCATTGCCACTGAGCACACAGAGACCTGCCCAGAGGAGAAGGCAGCAGCTCTTCTGCCGTTGCAGGGCAAGACACAGCACAGCTCTGGTTTTAACCTGCTTTTCAAGAGGAAGAGGTGAACAAGAGACATTCTTCAGAAGCCAAAGGCAAAACACTGCCAAGGAGGCTGGAATCACCTTCCCAGC
The DNA here is from genome assembly GCA_033816785.1 of Picus viridis. NCBI lineage: Eukaryota > Metazoa > Chordata > Aves > Piciformes > Picidae > Picus > Picus viridis. The sequence goes on from CM066595.1 coordinate 12,349,674, forward strand.
AGCTCTCTTCAGCTGCCAGAAGGTCTTCTGGAGACCTCAGCATCCAGGTGCAGCACTGGTTGTGTGTCCCAGCAGGAGCACAGAGCAGTGGCACTTTTGTAATGGCAAGGGGACTGCAGCCTGCCCCAGAGAGCAGATGGACACCCTGCACCCCCAGCCATGAGCTCCTCATCCCCTGGAGTGGCCATCAATAGGCATCCTAACTAACAGGGACCCCTCACACTAGCTCAGGTTGCTCAGAGCCACATCCAGCCCCAGTGAGGAGCCCCAGCCAGCACCCATGGGTGATATTGGAGGAGTCATCAATCATGGCCCTAACAACCGGGGGCCACCAGGCCCCCCGGCCTTTGTTGTCACCACCACCAACACCCAGTGTGCACCAGGGGCACTCACCAGGGATGAGAGGAGGATCCTCCAGCCCAGAAGGGCTCAGCTTGGGGCTGCTGCCCTTCCTGGTGGGGATTAAATAGGGGAGTGGGTGGGGAGGGCCAAGTGGCCACAGCTGGGGTGGGAGGAGTCTCCAAGAGAGCCCAGGTGCTGTGGGTTTGAGAGGAAAAAGGGGGAAATGGGGCAGGTGAGGGATTTTGAGGGTGTCAGGGGGTGATAGGACTGGGGTGAATGGAGCAAAACTAGCAATGGGTAGATTGAGATTGGATGTGAGGAAGAAGTTCTTCCCCATGAGGGTGGTGAGAGACTGGCACAGGTTGCCCAGGGAGGTGGTGGAGTCACCATCACTGGAAGTGTTTAAGAAGAGGCTGGATGAGGCACTTAGTGCCATGGTTTAGTTGATAAGATGATATTGGGTGATAGGTTGGACTTGATGATCTTGAAGGTCTTTTCCAACCTGGTTAATTCAGTGATTCTGTGATCCCATCCCAGCAGAACGTGCTCTGCTCTGCACCTCAGCCTCCAACCACACAGCAGCCCATTTGCTTTCTCACTGCTCCACAAAGAAGCAAGAGAATAAGATTTATAGCTTATTTTAAGGTTAATCAGTAAAATCTTCCAGGCTACTAACTGCATAACTTCTGTTCAAATAACATGATTGATAACACTGGGGAGAGTGATTGGGAGCAGCACACGGAGCCACAGGAGGTGCTTCCTCAGATTCCCCATCCAGCACCACAGAAGACACGTCTGCAGCTTGGTGGGTGCTAGCAGATGTGCCCTGCCGTGGTCCCAGGAGACACAGCAGTGGGCTCTGATGGTTTGTCCTCTGACCCAGCAGGTCAGAACAGGTTTATCTGACCCAGCAGGTTTGTCCTCTGTCCAAAGCAGGAGGAAATATCCCCAGCAGCACCCAGCCTCCAGAGCTGCAGGAGCAGGACAGCCTCCATGGACCCGAGCAGCCTCTTAGCAGCATCCCAACCTGCCTGTGGGGATGTGGGACCAGACTGCCCTGGAAAACCATCAGCAAACCTCCACAAACATCATTCTTGCACAGGGCAAACGCTTCACAGGGCCGTGCCTGCTCTCCCAAAATGCAGCAAGGGGAAGGCAGTGGAGTCACAGCCACGTTCAGCCCTTACTCCTCTGGCAACTCTTTCAACTACCTGACGTGAGGCTTCAAGTCCAAAATGGACTGCTTTGTTTTAGCCAAACCAGTGCTGTTGCCAAATTCCCCACCAGCCCTCCTGGAATTTGCAGCCTTCCTGAGGATTTTTCCTGGAAAACCTTCCAAGTTTTGCTCCAGTTCCATCCAAAGCTCCATATGCCTCCACAAATCGACTTTCTGTCCTGGCCATAGCTTCCTCCTTCCACTTCCAGCACTTGTGGACACATTGAATGTGCTGCTTGTAATTAATTAACTTAATGAATTTAGTGACCTACCTGTGGATAACTGGAGCTAAATGGTGCCTTTAATGCATTCTCCTCCTCTGGCAAGGCAGGGATGGGGGAAAGCTCTTCACAGAGAGAGTTGTTAGGCATTGGAATGGGCTGCCCAGGGAGTCCCCATCCCTGGAGGTGTTCAAGAGGGGATTTGATGTGGCACGTGGTGCCATGGTTTAGTTAGTCAGGAGGTGTTGGGTGACAGGTTGGACTTGATAATCTTTGAGGTCTTTTCCAGCCTTATTGATTCTGTGATTCTATGAAAGGAAGGGGCCAGGTGTGCCAGGCACAGCAGCTGCTTTCCCAACATCCTGGATCGATCCTCGGGACTCCTCCACGTTCCCCTTCCCTGTGCAGACTCTGTAGCTTTGGGGACATATCCTGGCTCAGGGACTGTGGCCACAGGGTGGCTTTTCTGCTGCTTTTATGTCACATTTAATTGCAGGCTGGTCTTTAACCGCTGCAGGGCCAAGAGGGATGCTTGGGCACTGGCCTCACTGCTGAGGATTCACCTCGGCCAGGGAAAAGCAACAGGATGGTGGCCAGAGCGCAGAGAGCTCTGAGGGGATCCAGGGCTCAGAAGAAAATTATCTGGTGTTTAAACAATGATCACAGAATCACCAAGGTTGGAAGAGACCTCAAAGATCATCAAGTCCAACCTGTGATCCCAAGTGCCCCCAAAATGGAAGCCCAGAAGCAGCTCCTAAGCTGGCAGCCGAGTTCTCAGGGAGCATCCAGCGAGGGGACTTGGATGATCACTGACTCTGTTTATTTGCCTTGCTTAAAAACATAAAGATTTTCTCTCTAGTCCTGGGCAGGGGGAAAGGTTAATGAATTCCTTCAGAGCAAGGAGATCTTCAGACCTCTCAGTGGAAACGAGGTCAGAAATCAATGCTGGAGGTGGAGCAGAGAGGCCAGGTTGGAAAATAATGAAAAGGAAGCAGGGGGAGGAAGGGGGGGGGGGGGGAGGGGAAATGCATAAATAAAGAGGCGGGGGGGGGGGGAGGTGAAAAATAAGACGACAACAACAACAAAAAAAGCTAAGCTAACCAAATGGCAGGGCGACACTTGTTCAGCTTCCCCCTCCTCCCCTCCCCCTCCCCCCAAGGATATTGAATTATTGTCTATAATTTGGGCTATCGAACCCAAATTAGGGCCTCCAGACTCCAAAGTGCTGCATTGTGTGAGGGTACCTCGGGGGTCAAACGCTCCTTTGGTTCGCTCGTTACCGCCTCTGATACCAGGCTGTCATTAGCGGCAGCGGCGGCCGAACAAAGCTGCATTACAAAGGCAGAGCACATCAATGGTGCTAATTAATTGGATTAATGGAAGGGCAGCGCAAATTAGGTCTGGCTTGGATAATTTCAATGAAAACTGAATGCCAATCCCCCAAAGTCACTGGAATATGGATGAGGCAAATTGAGTTAAAATAGAGGAGACTGATGCATTCATTAGCCCGCCCACCCTCTGAAGTAGTTGTTTAATATGCAAACGATTAATATGCAAATCAGCACAAATGAAAAAAAAAAAAGTGTGAGTTTTTCCTTTCTTTCCCCTTTTTTTTTTTTTGCTCCCCCCTCCCCCCCCCCCCGCCTCCAGTCCTCCCAGCACGGGCAGCTGCCTGATATGCACAAGCTGAGCCTCTCCGTGCTGGCAGAGGATGGGCTTACCAAGAGCCACCAGGAGCCTTAGGGCACAAATTCACTGCTCACCCCCGCAGTGCTCCTCCAGCTCGGCCCCAGACAGCCAGGGGATGAGACCCTCTATAAAAAAAAAATCACTCCTTAACTCAAATAATCCTGCCCCAAACCCTGCCTCAGGGTCTCGGGGGGGAGTCTGCCTACAAGCCCCGCAGCGGCAGACAAGCCTGCCCAGCGGAAACATCGAATTGTTTTGGCTGGAAAAGCCTTCTGAGGTCATCGATTCCAACCACTGACCCAACACCACCATGGTCGTTAAACCACGTCCCAAAGTGCCGTGGCCACCCGTTTCTTGAATACCTCCAGGGTGATCACTGGGCAATAAGAGGCTGTGGGGATGCCCTGTGCAGAGGGCAGGAGCCTGGAAGGATCCCCAGCCCAGCAGCAGCGTGGCACAGCTGTACACCACACGGCCACCAGTGCCTGATCTGGTAGCCAGGAGCTGGGAACCAGTGGCTTGGGACATGCTGCCACCACCAGTAGCATCTTGGTTTTACCCTCTGGTTTTAGGGTGGGCAAGGTGCCTTGTGCCTGCTGCTCATGGCATCAGAGCACTTTAAGTCGCTGAGTTCCTGAAGGAAAGGTGACAATGAAACTCCCTGCTCTTTACAGCCCACTCCTGTGGGAGAGCTCCTCACTGAGGTGGAGGTGAAGAAGCATTTGTTCCACTTCACCCAGAAACATCTCATGTAGCATCCTGGGCGGGGTGAGGACAGGTATGAGATCACCATTAACCATCCCTCCCCAGTCTGCAATCCAAACCACCCTGCCCAGCCTGTGAACTCCTGAATCCATAGGGATTAGCAATAATTCCCAAACCATCTCTGGCTCCTCAGTGCCAGCCTGTAAATTAGGGCTCTATTGTGGCTGTTCCCGGCACTGCAGTGGCACTGTGGTGCCAATCACCACCCCCCAACCCCGACAATTACAGAGCCAGGGAAAAACTTCTTAGGAACTGTAATTACCCCTCAGAAGTGTTTCCCTCTTTGGCTTCCTTCGCCTAGCAGGTGACCCTTCAGTGTAAGGCGTTGTTTGGACTTATTTTTTCATTTCTAGCTGTTCACCTGATGTGCTGCCACCACTTCAGCTTTTGGCTGGTTTTCCCTTCTTGGTTAAATAAGATTATTCCCATTATCCCCTCCTTGTGTCCCAGCTGGTGCCCATTACCCCTTGTCCTGCCACTGGACACCACTGAAAAAAAAAGCCTGGTGCCATCCTCCTGACACCCACCCTTGAAGTATTGATCAGCATTGTTGAGGTTCCCCACTCAGGCTGCTCTTTTCCACCCTAGAAAGCCCCAGTTCCTTCTGCCTTTCCTCATAGGTATGTTCCAGCATCTTTGGAGCCCTTTGCTGTACCCTCTTGAGCAAGTCCCTGTCCCTCTTGAGCTGAGGAGCTCGGAACTAAACTCAGCACTCCAGCTACGGCCTCACCAGAGTAGGGCAGAAGTGAGAAGAGAATCTCCCTGACCTGCTGGCCACACTCTCCAAGAGTGCAATATAAAGCCAGAGCAGCTCCTGGGGCAGAACCAGCCCAGAGCAGGGCAGCTCTTTCCTCAGCAATTCCATTTGGTTTGTTTTCCTGTGCACAAGGGGATGCTGCTGCTGTCCCTCCAAGAGCTGGCAGAGCCTCCCTGCACTTGTCACCCTGTAACAGCTTCCTGGATTAATGATTCTGCAAAGGGCTAATTCTTAAGAGGGCAATGTCTTCTGCAGGCTGGTATTGATCTTTGTCAGCTTCCCCTTGAAAGAAAGAAAATATTGGCTTATTTACAAAAGGTAGCTTTTTGCTCCTGGCAAGTCAGCCTCAAGATTCACAGCTGCTCACGTCCCTCAGAAATTGGAAAGGCTGAGGGTGGTTCCTCGAGTGTCAAAATCAAAGTCCTCCAAGCTCACAAGCCCAGCAGAGCAGGGAATTGGATGGGCAGGGGGGTGGAGGGGGGTGTGTGGTTGTTCTACCACCAAGCAGCGGGGCCAGAGGGTCCTGAGCTGCAGAACAGAGCCAGGAGCAGGGAGAGGAGCTGGGGAGGGACCCAGGTGAAAGGTTCCACTTCACCTCTGGATTGTGCTTGGAAAGGGAAGAAAACACCGATTTCCAATGAGAGGCATGGAATAGATGGTTTAGAACATCTTTTGTGTGTTCATGTATGTCTTCCTTAAGAATGGAATGGAATGGAATGGAATGGAATGGAATGGAATGGAATGGAATGGAATGGAATGGAATGGAATGGAATGAATGGAATGGAATGGAATGGAATGGAATGGAATGGAATGGAATGGAATGGAATGGAATGGAATGAATAGAATAGAATAGAATAGAATAGAATAGAATAGAATAGAATAGAATAGAATAGAATAGAATAGAATAGAATAGAATAGAAATTAGCCAGGTTGGAAAAAGACCTTTGAGATCATCCAGTCCAACCTATCAGCCAACACCATCTAATCAAAAGGTTCAGAATGAAAAATGGCCTCAATCCCTGAGAAATCATTTTGGCAAACCCTAGGAAGGTACCCTCTGGTACATAGGAAGGTACCCTCTGGTATATAGGAAGGTTCCTGGACATCTTCTTTGTGCCATGGGAATGTTCCCCCCAACAACTACCCCTTCAGAAGCAGCCCTCAGCCAGAGCTGGGCGCTGATGAGTAGCTCAAAGTTGGAGTTGGTCCTTTTCCCCTGCGAGGTATCCACAACCCACCAAGAAGCACAGGAGCTGCCCACAGAGATGCTGCACCCTCCCTGCCTCCCCAAAACCTGAAAATGCCTGCACATGAATAACCCAGCACTGGGCAATGTGACCCCAGAACAACCCAGGTAGGTGTGCGGCCCTGTGGGTAGGCACACAGCAGGAGAGGAGGAGCTCTCAGCCCAGGAGGAAAGCTGAGTGATGGCATTAAAAAGGCACAGGGACACGCACAGCTGCAGCATGCTGCCTGTGGGGAAAATGGAGTCAGGTTAGAAGGGGACTTTGCAGTCCCAGGGGGTCTGGTGAGGTTCCTGAGTAGATGAGTACAAGGGAGGAGGGTCCCACCTGAAGGAGCTTGTTCCCACAGTGGGATAACTGCAGTGATGCTCAGAGGTGATCCCAGCCTCCAAACACTCATCCGGAACCTCTTTTCCACTGGCCTGGCTCCCCACACCCAAAATGTCCCAAAATGATTGGTTTTGCCACCATGGCTGTGGTATCTGACAAAAAGCAACCACAATGTCATGACTTTGGTCCATGTGGCCCATGTGGTCCGTGGGCAGACTGTACAGAATCTTGGAATTATTTTGGTTGGAAAAGCCCTCTAAGGCCACCCAGTCCAACCACCAACCCAGCACCACCATGGCCATCAAACCAAGTCCCACAGTGCCACAGCCACACTTTCCTTGAACACCTCCAGGGATGGTGACTCTACCACTTGGCAGAGATGTTAGAATAGAATAGAATAGAATAGAATAGAATAGAATAGAATAGAATAGAATAGAATAGAATAGAATAGAATAGAATAGAAATGGAATGGAATGGAATGGAATAATGAATAGAATAGAATAGAATAGAATAGAATAGAATAGAATAGAATAGAATAGAATAGAATAGAATAGAATAGAATAGAATAGAATTAAATAGAATAGAATTAACCAAGTTGGAAAAGACCTTCAAGATCATCCAGTCCAACCTATCACCCAACACCATCTAATCAACTCAACCATGGCACCAAATGCCTCATCCAGGCTCTTCCTAAAGACCAGGCTGGATGAGGCTCTGGCCAGCCTGATCTAGTGTAAGGTGTCCCTGCCCATGGCAGGGGTTGGAACTAGATGATCCTTGTGGTCCCTTCCAACCCTGACTGATACTATGGTACTATGATACTTCCAGTCATGGTGACTCCACCACCTCCCTGGGCAGCACATCCCAGTGGCCAATCTCTCTTTCTGGGAAGAACTTCTTCCTAACATCCATCCTGAGCCTCCCTTGGCACAGCTTGAGACTGTGTCCTCTTGTTCTGGGCAGCCTGTTCCTGTGCCTGACCACTCTTTGCAGCAAAGAAATTGCTCCTAACCTCCAACCTAACCCTCCCCTGCCACAATTTCAGGCCATTTCCCCTCCTTCTATCACCTTATACCAAGGAGAAGAGACCAACCTCCACCTCACCGCAACCTCCTTTATGGGAGTTGTAGAGAGCAATGAGGTCTCCCCTCAGGTTCCTTTTCTCCAGACCAAAAAATCCACGGTCCCTTCATGACTGTGGTCCATGTGGTCACAACTGTGGTCCATGTGGTCACGACTGTGGTCCATGTGGTCATGACTGTGGTCCATGTGGTCATGATTGTGGTCCGTGTGGTCCTGACTTGGTGCCATGGTTTAGTGATGAGGTCTGTGGTGACAGGTTGGGCTTGATGATCTTTGAGGTCTCTTCCAACCTTGGTGATTCTGTGATTCTGTGTGACTGTGGTCCATGTGGTCGTGACTGTGGTCCATATGCTCGTGATTGTGGTTCACAGCTGTGGCCATGCTGTCCTGCCTGTCCCAGGAGCGGCAGAGCCCGCGGTTCCCCACAGCCAGCTCCGCGCTGGGGTCAGCCGGTTCTGCAGGGCCCTCTCGCTGCGTCCCCTGCTTAGCACCACGCTAAACAAACAATCTTCCACACTAAAACCAAACCAAAACAAAGCAAAAAAAACCCCCCAAAACAACAAACACAACCCACCAAAACCACCCTCACAAACCCTAAAAGCTCTTCCACCCACTAACTCCTGCTGTGCAGAAGGTGCCAAATCAGATTACAGCGCACAGTTGCCACATTATCCTGTCTCGACTTCACTAACGCTCATTAAGCTTCTAAAATCCTTTTTATGGTGTTTATAACACCTCCAGAGGAGTTTACTGTGTAAATATTATTCTACCATTAAATCCTGCAACAAGGCAACCGTCAACAAGTGGAATTTGTAATGGGCCTGCCGAGAGGGCTCGGCTCGCGGGCTGCGGCGCCTGTGAAGTGGGGCCAACGAAAGCAGCCAAGAACACAGCACGGAGTGATAAAGCACTTCATTTTGATGCTTTAAATCTCCTACCACTTGGGTCTGCTTAATGTAACAGGCCCACTGAGACATTAGATTTGGGCCTGGAGTCAAATAAGCTACGGGGAGCCACTTACTGAGAGCAGCCTTCCGCGCCGCAGCAGCGGTAGCGCTCTAACCCGGCTAATCCGGCACCGAGATGCCCAGGGCTAGTGCTCGCCAGGCTGCCAAAGGGATGGAGCTGGGGGTGGGGGGTGGGCTTTGGCTGCCCTCACGCCACCCCCACACCCCCCAACCCCCACCACCATTCAAGGATGTGTCTCCCTGGAGGAGCTCAAGACCTGGAGCAACCTGGACTAGTGGAAGGTGTCCCTGCCCATGGGCGGGGGGCGGGACTGGATGATTCAGAGAGTTACAGATTGCCTTCAGGTTGGATGGGACCCTCAGAGGGCATCTTATGCAACCCCTGCGGTCAGCAGGGACATCTCCAACTAGAGGAGGCTTGCCCATGTCAAACCTGATCTTGACTGTCTCCAGGGATGGGGCCTCAACCACATCCCTGGGCAAACTCTTCCAGTGTCTCCCCACCCTCATTGTGAAGAGCTTCCCAGTAATGTTCAACCTAAATCTGCCCTGCTCCACTTTCAAACCATTGCCCCTCACCCTCTCCCCACAGGCCCTTCTAAACAGCTCCTCCCCAGCCTTCCTGTAGGTCCCCTTCACATGTTGAAATGCAACTATAAGCTCTCCATGGAGAGCCTTCTTTAAAGTCTCTTCCAACCCAACCCGTTCCAGGATTCTATGAACTCAGGGAAGTAAGGGAGCAGAGGATGCTGCAGCCACAGAGGCTGGACTGCTCCAGGCAGGACACCCAATGGCTCTTCCAGCCAAAGCTCGTCTCCCAGCACTTCCTCATAGCCTGCCTGGGAACAGAAGAAATGCAAAAAGAAGGAGGTTCCCTGGAAAGAGAAAGAAAAAGAGAGAGAGGGAAAAATCAACAGCCAAAGGGGGGATCTGGGATGGCTGAAATCGTGCCAGGGAAGGGTCAGGTTGGAGATTTGGAAAAATTCTTAGCTGCCAGTGGTCAGGCATCAGAACAGGCTGTCCAGGGAGGTGGTGGAGTCCCCATCCCTGGAGGTGTTCAAGAAACCTGTGGCCATGGCACTTGTGGGACATGTTTTGATGGCTGTGGTGGTGTTGGGTTGGTGGTTGGACTGGATGATCTTAGAGGTATTTTCCAACAGAAAGAATTCTAAGGAGACTCCCTAAAGATCCCAGGATCTGGGATCAGAGTATCAGGATGTCAGAAGCACAGTGTGGTGGGCAGCTACTGCTCACCAGTTCCATGCCACCATGCTCAGGCACACACTCATTGCTCAGGACCCACCACCTTCTATGCCACCACATCACACTGCCAGCAGGCACCCACCACCTACCAGTTCCATGCCACCACACCACTTCCATGAGGTGGGAACACACCACCTACCAGTTCCATGCCACCACCCTGAGGTGGGAACCCACCACCTACCACTTCCATGCCACCACCCTGAGGTGGGAACCTGCCACCACCTACCACTTCCATGCCACCACCCTGAGGTGGGAACCCACCACCACCAGCCCAGCCCCATGCCACCACCCTGAGGTGGGAACAACCTACCACCTACCAGCCCCATGCCACCACCCCTGAGGTGGGAACCCACCACCTCCCCCAGCCCCACTGTGCAGCCGCCAGGCATCCTCCCCAGTGCTCCTTGGCAAACGACGCTGGTGTCAGAGCAGAGATGACCAAGTTTGGAAATGCTGCTCAATAATCTCTCCCATATGTTTTTCCTGGTGCTGTGTCAGTGCCTGCATCCAAAACTGGCTCAGGTTGGACGGAGCTGGGCTCCTCCCAGGACCCCCAGCTCCTAACCTCCTCCTTCTCCTCTCCGCCCCACGGCCCTCTCCCGCGCTCGCACCGCCGGGGGCTGAGCGGCGCCCCTGGGAGCTGGAAACCAAAAAGTCACCCAGAGGAGCTGCTCCATATCTTCCAGGTTGCCAATATTTTTTTGGAAGCAGGGCAGAAGCAAACATTTTTCAGCCGCCTGTGGAAGGAGCCCGCTGGGGGGATCGGTGCTGCAGCTTCCCCCCGCTCCGCAGCTTCCCCCCGCGCCGCTTCCGCTGTGACAGAAGGGGGGGGCGAGGGGAGGCAAAACAACACCCAGCTCGCTGGGGCTTTTATTTCGCTTTTGACTTCCAGCAAGAGAATTTATCATGCAAAAAATTAATCGAGGAGACAACAGCTACAACGCTGCACACAAACCGTCCTGTGATAAATAATGAAGGTCCTTGCTATACAAGCTGTTTCAGAATTAAAAATTGAAGTGGTTTGATATGAAAATGTCACACAGGAAGCTGCAGCAGCCTTGGATTTGTCTCTTCTCTTCTCTTCTCTCTTCTCTTCTCTCTCTCTCTCTCCTCTCCTCTTCTCTCTCTCTCTCCTCTCCTCTCTTCTCTCCTCTCCTCTCCTCTCCTCTCCTCTCTCCTCTCTCTCTCCTTCTCCTCTCCTTCTCTTCCTCTCCCTTCCCCTCCCTCCCTCTCCTCTCCTCTCCCTCTCCTCCCCTCCCTCTCCTTCCTCCCTCCCTTCCCTTCCTTCCTTCCCTCCCTTCCCTCCTTCCCTCCTTCCTTCCTCTTCCCTTCCTTCCCTCCCTCCCTTCCTTCCCTTCCCTCCTCTCCTCTCCCTCCTTCCTCCTCCTTCCTTCTTCCCTTCCCTTCCCTTCCCTCCTCCTTCCCTCCCTCTCCTCTCCCTCCCTCCCTCTCCCTCCCCTCCTCCCTCCTCCTCCCCTCCCTCCCCTCCCCTCCCCTCTCCTCCCCTCTCCTCTCCTCTCCTCCCCTCCCCTCCCCTCCCTCCTCCCCTCTCCTCCCCTCCCTCCCCTCTCCTCCCCTCCCCTCCCCTCCCTCCCTTACCCTTACCCTTACCCTCCCCCTTACCCTTACCCTTACCCTTTCCCCTTTCCTTTCTCCTGGAAAGGTTGCTGGAAGGTGTCCAGAGAAGGGCAACAAAGCTGGGGAGGGGTCTGGAGCACAGCCCTGTGAGGAGAGGCTGAGGGAGCTGGGGTTGCTTAGCCTGCAGAAGAGGAGGCCCAGGGGAGACCTTCTTGCTCTCTGCAACTCCCTGAAGGGAGGTTGTAGCCAGGTGGGGGTTGGTCTCTTCCCCCAGGCAAGCAGCACCAGAACAAGAGGACACAGTCTCAAGCTGCACCAGGGGAGGTTCAGGCTGGATGTTAGGAAGAAATTCTTCCCACCAAGAGGGATTGGCCATTGGAATGTGCTGCCCAGGGAGGTGGTGGAGTCACCATCCCTGGAGGTGTTTAGGAAGAGCCTGGATGAGGCACTTGGAGCCTTGGTTTAGTTGATCCGATGGTGTTGGGTGATAGGTTGGACTTGATGATCTCTGAGGTCTTTTCCAACCTGGTCTATTCTGTATAATATTGGGACAAGCTACCCAGGGAAGTGGTGGAGTCATTTCCCCTGGAGATATTGAAAAGCTGTGTAGATGTGGTGCGGGGGGACGTGGGTTAATGGTAACCTGGAAGTGTTGGGTTAATGGTTGGACTTGATGATCTTCAAGGTCTTTTCCAGCCAAAGCCATCCCACAGTGCTGTGGGATGCTGGGGATCCTTGGGGTGCTCAGGGTGCTGGGGTGTTTTCCACACTCCCCTTGGCCCCTCAGTGACAAAGCTGCCTGTGGCTCCCACAGGACATGCCATGTACCAGAGGTGTGCAGAAGCTGGGCTGGCCACAGAAATGGGGCAAAACAGCTCCAAATGGTGGCCAGGGAGCAGGCATAGGCTGGAGCCACCCACCTACACCCCTGGGACAAGATGGGGACTGAGTGCCCAGGGCATATCAGTGTCACTAATTGACGAGGATGGGTGGGAGAGGAGTGCAGGGTTTGGGAAAGCCATTGCTGAAGGATACAAAACACTGATGTAGCTGGGTGGCTTTGCCTTCAGGGAAAACTCTGGGGCAGGGAGGCACTGAATTGCCCCCTGTCCACTCCAGACACCACATCCCAAGGGAGGGAGCAAAACATCCAAGGGGTGATGCTTCCTTTGGATTCCATGGTCCTAATGGAGTGCCCACCATCATGCTGCCTCTGCAGAGCCAAGGATGCTCTGCCACCCTTTCCCAGGAATCATAGAATCATGGCACGGTTTGGGTTGGAAGGGACTTGAAAGATCATCCAGTTCCAAAGCCCCTGCCATGGACAGGGACCCCTTCCACCAGGCCAGGTTGCTCCAAGCCTCACCCAGCCTGGCCTTGAACACCTCCAGGGAGGGGGCACCCATGTCCTCCCTGGGCAACCTGTTCCAGTGTCTCCCCACCCTCACTATCAAGAATTTCTTCCTAATCTCCAGTCTCAATCTCCCCTCTTCCAGCTCGAAGCCTTTGCCCCTCATCCAGTCACAACAAGCCCTTGCAAAAAAAAAAAAAAAAGTCCCTCCCCAGCTCTCCTGCAGCCTCTTTCACCTTCACCACGATCCCAGCTCCCGGCCTGACGCCACCTCTCTGCCTCAGCCGAGCCTGTACCCACCGAACACCGGCTGATGTCAGCAGCAGCCACGCCACCGCCCTGGCACAGCCCTGTGCGCTCCGCAGCGGGGGCAGGGGCAGGCGCAGGGGCAGGGGCACGGGGGCGGTGACTCAGCGGGCAGGAATGTGGGAGCTCGGCTGGGCCGGGCGCTGAAAAGCCCTTTTAATTCCAGCCTGGTGATGAATGGGCAAGACCTGAGCCGGAGCGTTGGGAGGCTGAGAGTAGCAGGGGCCTCCCGCTTGTAATTATTTTTGTACAGAATATGTCAAGTGTCGTGCTTCACGAGAACTCGTTTAGCATGCAAACATTTTGTGATTAAGTGAGGCTTACTTAATTAAGCACTTTGTAATGACTCTTAAACCAAAGAGTAGTGGATTAGTGCGTCCTATTTGTGTCTGTCATGGTAAAGGCGCCGTAATCACAGGTTGCTGCAGACAATTAGGGCTGGAGAAGCGAGGGGATGGAGGAGAAGCGAGGGGATGGAGGAGAAGCGGCGGCTCCCGCAGCTCCTGCCGGCTGCCGGCTGAGCTGCAGCCGCCCCTGCCCGGTCAGCGTGGATCGAGGGCAGCCAGGCTGGGGAAGGGTCTGGAGGACAGGGCTGGTGAAGAGCAGCTGAGGGAACTGGAATTGTTTAGTCTGCAGAAAAGGAAGCTGGGGGGAGACCTCATTGCCTTCTACAGTTCCCTGAAAGGAGGCTGCAGGGAGGTGGGGGTTGGTCTCTTCTCCCTAGTGTCAGGGGATAGAAGGAGAGAAAATGGCTTGAAATTGTGCCAAGGGAGGCTTAGGTTGGAGGTTAGGAGGCATTTCTTTGCTGCAAGAGTGGTCAGGCACTGGAACAGGCTGCCCAGGGAGGTGGTGGAGTCCCCATCCCTGGAGGTGTTCAAGAAACCTGTGGCCATGGCACTGTGGGACATGGTTTGATGGCCATGGTGGTGTTGGGTTGATGGTTGGACTTGATGGCCTTAGAAGGCTTTACCAAGCCAAGAAATTATATGATTCTATGATCCTACACATCAAGCAGGGGAAGGAGGCACTGTTGGAGGACTCAGACTCCCAGTGCTGGGGGATTAGTGGGTCCCTAGCAGCACAGTTCTCACCCTTCAGCCCAGGACCTCCCAAGCCAGGATGGCAGAACGTCTCCCTGCCTTGACATGCTCTATAACCACAAGCACCACTAGAACCCATGGTAGAGTGGTTAACCCTGCATCCAAAATGCAGAGAAATGTGGAGATGGAGCAGGGTCAGACTCTGGAGGATGTGCAGGTATCAAGGCTAATCCTTCATCCTCATGCTGGTAAGCGTGGAACAGGCTCAGCTGGGCCATATGGCCCCACCGAGCCCTTTCCACTCCTACCAGCATGGGAGTGGCTTCCCAGGCTGTGGAACATCATATTCCATGGTAACCAACCTAACAACAAGCCCAGGAACAGCAACTTGTTTGGAAAACAAGACAGCACTCAGCCTCCTCGCTGCTTCTCCCAGCCTGGTGGGTGGCACGTACGTTTATCACAGGTGACACCAACCCCCCTTCATGCATCATGTGGAGAGAGGACAAATTATCTCATTACTCCCCACCAACTAATTCATTTAAAGGACAAAAACAAGCAGCACATCAATCCAGCAAGTACAGTGAAGGTGAGAGGCAGAGCTGTCTCTACATATGCATTCCATACCAGAATCCCTGTTAGGAGAGCACTGAAGGCAAGGCAAAACAAAGAAGCCTGGAGATGGAGGAGGTAAGGCCTAAGAGGACCAACAGGGATCGAGTTCATTGCCTCATGACCTGAGCAGCAGAGAACCATGGAATTGTTTGGGTTAGAAGAAACCTTTCAGACCATTGAGTCCAACCATTAACCCAGCACTGCCAGGACACCACTAAACCACAGCCCCCTCAGCGCCGCATCCACACAGCTTTGAACCCCCCTCCAAGGATGGGGACCCCAGCTCTGCCCTGACCACCCTTCTGGGGAAGAAATTGTTCCTTATGCCCATCCTAAACCTCCCCTGGGGCAATCTGAGGCCTTTTCTTCTTGCTCTATTTCTTGTTCCTTGGCAGAAGAGACAGACCCCAAAACCTGGCTCCAACCTCCTTTTAGGGAGATGTAGAGAACATTGCTCTGGGTTAGCTGTTAATGACTCTTCAGCCTCCATGGATGGAAAGCTTTGGATGGACAGTGCTGTCCACTGGCAGTTATTTAAAGCAGAAAGTGGTCACAGTGGGGTGACTGTGGGGTCACCCCACTGTGACCTGTGGGGTGTCCAGCCTGGGATGCTGGGAGCTGCTCAGTGGAAGAGCTGAACGCTCACAGAGCTCATGCAAACCCAGAAAATGCTTGGTGAGCAGACCTGGGGCCCCATGGGGCTCGGGTTGGGCATTTGAGGATTTCACCCTCTGGCAAAACTTGCTGCTTCTAGCACAGGGGCCACAGGCAGAGGCCTGGTGCCAGCCCCCAGCTCAATGTGGTGCCTAGCAGCGGCACCGCTGGCGATGATCCATCCAGCAAGAGGCTGATGGGGCTGCTCACAGGGCAGAGCTGTTTGTCAGGGTTTGTTTTATCTCTGATCTGCCCTGCTTTAGCCCTGGCACCCTTCTCTCACCCTGCAAGGGAAGGAGCAG
The DNA here is from genome assembly GCA_033816785.1 of Picus viridis. NCBI lineage: Eukaryota > Metazoa > Chordata > Aves > Piciformes > Picidae > Picus > Picus viridis. Next base: position 12,365,398 of record CM066595.1, read on the forward strand.
TCCAGGGGCACCAGGGGTGCAGTACCCCAGCGCAGAGGGTCTGGATCCCTCCCCTGTGACCCCACAGGCTGCCCCCTCATTAGCAGTGTTAATCAAGCCAGAGTGGTGATTTACTGAGTTTGCTTTTCTGCTCACCTGTGAGAGAAAAGAAAAAAAGATGAAAATAAACCAAACCCAAACCCAAACCGAACCAAAACACACCACCAGCACGCAGCTCCTCTCCTGGAAAACCTCTCCTTTTGAGCTGGGAAAACTGCCTGAGTTCAGCAAATGAAGATCCCTGCCAATATGGGCACGGGGCAGTGGAGCCCAGGGTCTGATGCCATGAAGATCCATTCCCTTTTCCATCTCAAAGAGCACACAACTCCCCCTTTTATTTCCTCCTCTTTGGATTCGAGGTTGCTCTGCACAGGCAATGCCCTCGGAGCAGCAGGCAGCCCAGTCGTGAGGGGAAGGCTTCTGTGCCCCCAGCTTTGATACCACTTGCCCCTGGCTCCCAGTTTTCAAATGCTCAGAAGACAACAGGTCATAAATCTGGGTATTTTACACTTTTTCATTTCCTCTTACCTCACACTTAATGAGATTTCACCCTTAACAAAGGTGCTATTGAAGCTGACGCTTAAACAAGGCCAGACAGGGGCTGAAATGTTTTGGGGACAGATGGGGGAGGAGGAGGAGGACTGCAGGGGACTGGGAGGGGAGGAAAAGGGAGCTTAGACAAGGCTCAGCCTGGCTTCAGTTTGAAGTTTGAGTGAAGGTTTACAAGTGATTTTATCTCAAGGCTGGCAATCATCCCCTTCAGTGGTGCTACCAGGGGTGAGCCTGCTTTTGTCCACTCCCGGCAGCCCAGGCACCTACACTCTAGTGCTGTGGTGACCATGGCTCCATCACCACAGGGGATGTTCCTACTGGTAAGAGACACTTCAGCTGAATATCCTTGCAGAACATCAGCAAGGGATAAACTCTCCTTAGCAGAGTTCAGTCAAGATGCATTTTCACTTGCTCACCACTCTCTGTGCAGGCTACTTGTGCCCAGAGGGTGCAGCCCCAGTAGCACCATGACCACAGAGCCTGGTCCCCATGGGGTGTGATGCTGCCAGCCACTGCTCAGGGTGGGACATGCTGATGGAAGGTAGCTCCTCCAAAGAGGCTGTGTCTAAGGGAACACATGGAAACACCATCCCATTTTCCTGGGGAAGAGGTTCACAGGATCACAGGATGTCAGGGGTTGGAAGGAACCCAAAGAGATCATCAAGTCCAACCCCACTGCCAGAGCAGGACCATACAATCTAGCTCAGGTCACACAGGAACACATCCAGACAGGCCTTGAAAGTCTCCAGAGAAGAAGACTCCACATCCCCTCTGGGGAGCCTGCTCCAGTGGTCCCTGACCCTCACAGTAAAGAAGTGGAACCTCCTGTGCTGCAGCTTGCATCCATTGCTCCTTGTCCTATCACAGGGAGCAAGTGAGCAGAGCCTGTCCCCTCCCTCCTGACCCCTAGCCCTCAAATATTTATAAACACTTATTAAATCCCCTCTAAGTCTTCTCTTTGCCAGACTAAAAAGCCCCAGGTCCCTCAGCCTCTCCTCACCAGGCAGTGCTCCTGTCCCCTAATCATCCTTGTAGCCCTCAGCTGGGCCCTCTCCAGCAGATCCCTGTCCCTCTTAAAACTGGGGAGCCCCAAACTGAACACAGTACTCAAGATGAGGTCTCACCAGGGCAGAGTAGAGGGGGAGGAGAACTTTCCTGGATCTGCTGGACACACTCTTCTTCACACCCCAGGATCCCATTTGCCTTCTTGACCACCAGGGCACATTGCTGTCCCATGGAGAGCTTATTATCCACCAGGACTCCCAGCTCCCTCTCCACGGGGCTGCTCTCTAACAGATCACCTCCCAGCCTGTACTGGTGCAGTTTATTCTTCCTTCCACTGCTTGTTGCCTACCCCTTAAAAGGTGGGGGGAGGAAGAGACAAAAAAAGGAAGAGCAAAGCAGGGATGTGGCTGCAGAAGGGAAGAGCAAAGCTTCTGGAATCATAGAATCAATAAGGTTGGAAGAGACCTCAGAGATCATCAAGTCCAGCCTGTCACCCAACACCTCCTGACTAACTAAACCATGGCTCCAAGTGCCACATCCAATCCCCTCTTGAACCCTCCAGGGATGGGGACTCCAGCACCTCCCTGGGCAGCACATTCCCATGGCCAATCTCTATTGCTGGGAAGAACTTTCTCCTGCTGGGAAGAACTTTCTCCTCACCACAAGCCTAAACTTAAACTTCCCCTGTCACAGCTTGAGACTGTGTCCTCTTGTTCTGATGCTGCTTGCCTGGGAGAAGAGACCAACCCCCACCTGGCTACAACCTCCCTTCAGGGAGTTGGAGAGAGCAAGAAGGTCTCCCTGAGCCTCCTCTTCTGCAGGCTAAGCAACCCCAGCTCCCTCAGCCTCTCCTCACAGGGCTGTGCTCCAGATCCCTCCCCAGCCTCATTGCCCTTCTCTGGACAGGTTCAAGTGTCTCAATGTCCTTCTTAGATTGAGGGGCCCAGAACTGGACACAGGACTCAAGGAACAAGCCCTCCCAAGACCTTTTAAAAGCCTCTTGCAAGCACTCAGGGTGGGTGATGAGTGAAAATCAGGTTGTGGTTTCCCTGCTAGGTGCTGGATCAGAGTGTGATTCTAATGCCATCACATACCTTAAGGTACTTATCCTCTGTTTCTTTGCTAGCCTGCTGCCCTTCAGGCTTTGTTTCTTTGGGGGTGGGGGGATTTTTTTGCAGTTTTCTTTGTTTTTCTGAGCTGTTTTAATTTCCTACTTTTCAGCTTGGTTATTCTCTCCTCCAGCACTGAAGCCCCTTCCTGGCTTTCCTTTTGCTTCCTGCGGTTGGCAACTCATCCTTGCTTCTCTCCTGCACCCTGCTCCAACATACCCACCTGGCTGCCCCTGGGCAAGCTGTGTCCCCCCTGGCCCAACTGCCTGGGACAAGCTGTTAGGGTTTCTGCCTAAGCAGTGCTGAGCACAGGGGCAGAATGACCTCCCCGCTCCTGCTGGCCACACTATTTTTGAGGCAGGCCAGGATGCCATTGGCCTTCTTGGCCAGCTGGGCACACTGCTGGAGAGCCCCCTGGTGCAGGCAGGGTGTCTGGTGTCTGCTCCAGCCCCCAGCCCTACCGGCTCTGCAGGAGCTGCTCCCCTTCAGTCGCTCGCAGCAGTTGGCAGCTCGACTCGAAATCGCAGCCTTAATCAGAAACACATTGTCCATATTGTCAACACTTCGTTTAACCACTTCTATAAATTCAGTATTAGTGTTAAAAAAGATTGGGATTTGATGGATGAAATAGTCATCCTCCTGCAAGCTAACCCCAATAAAAAAATAAAGAGAGAGAGCTCATAACTCAGGGCAGGAAGGCAGAAGACGCTTGGTGGAGGAGGCACGGGCGGGTGAGGTTCCCCTTCCTGCCCTTCCCTTGGGTTTCAGGAGCAGCCCTTGGGGCAGAGGCTGGAGGAGGGCAGCTGACTGTGAGCAGCTTGCCTGTGTGGTAGGTGGAAGAGTCAGACCATAGAATTGTTTGGGTTGGAAAAGACCTCTAAGATCATGAAGTCCAACTACTGACCCAACAGCACCAAGGCCAGCAAACCACGTCCCAGAGCGCCACGGCCACAACGCTTTTGAACACCTCCAGGGATAGTGAGTCCACCACCTCCCTGGGCAGCCTGCTCCAGTGCCTGATCACTCTTGCAGCAAGGAAAGTTTTCCTAATCTCCAACCTCACCCTCCCCTGGTAAAACTTCAGGCCATTTCCTCTTGTTCTGTCACCTGATACTAGGGAGAAGAGACCAACCCCCACCTCACTGCAACCTCCTTTCAGGGAGCTGTAGGGAGCAAGGAGGTCTCCCCTCAGCCTCCTTTTCTCCAGCCTGGACACCCTGGACACACTCTCTTCCCACAGCTGCTCCTCACAGGAGCTGTGGCTCTTCCTGATGTGCCTTTCCTGCACCAACAGAAGTGCTGTGGTGGTCACCAGCCTGGTGGCAGCAGGCTGGGCTGCAGAACACCATGGGACCATCTCCACCAGCTGTGTGGGTACCCAGTAGGGTCCCGCCTGCACCCCAGGAGCCTCACAGGAGCTGTGGCTCTTCCTGATGTGCCTTTCCTGCAACACCAGAAGTGCTGTGGTGGCCACCAGCCCGGTGGCAGCAGGCTGGGCTGCAGAACACCGTGGGACCATCTCTACCAGCTGTGTGTGTAGCCGGTAGGGTCCTGCCTGCACCCCAGGATGCCGCCTTCACACCTCTGGAGCTCGGCCATGACTCCTCAGGCACATCCCCGTGAGCAGGATCAGCCCTTGAAGCTGTGCCATGACCTGAATTCCCTCCACCTCCGCCCCTGACTGCTGGAACCTTCTGAAAACAGCTCTTGAAGAACTCCAAAGCCGGGCCCCAGATTCCAGCTGTAATTGGATGAAACGAGAGGCTTTCAGCACTCCTCATCCTACACAAATAGTTTCCATTTTGATTCCCAATCTCCTCGACAAAGTATTTGAGAGCTGTTGGTTTTTTTACTGCAACGTGAGAATGAGAGAAAATACAAGTGAAAGAAAATAAGGCACAAGAAATAGCTGGGCTCAGTGAACCTGGAAGCCATGGAATAATCATCCCCCAGCCCTGGCCTTCTTGGAAACCTCTGCTGGGAATAGCAGTGCCCCCTGGGCACGTCTCAAGCCTCGTTTCTTCTAGCAATACCCTTCAAGAATCAGTGCACTTCTGGAGCAGCATGGATATTGTGCTCCCCTCAGCCCAGCCAAGGCTCCAGTTACTCCATGAGTGCAACCCACTCCAAAGGGTTTCCCCTTAATCCTATTTGGATTCAGGGAGCCGGGTTGGAAGACCAATGGGGAAGAGGGGATCAAAAAGGAAACCTTTCCCCAAGTGCTCCTGTCAGCCAAACTCTTCACGGGTTCTGCTTCTGGAGCTGAAGAATGCGAGAGGAGATCAAAATGAGGGGAAATAAATCACATTTCCAGGCAGAATCAGTGTTTGTGTTGGAACAGGCCCCGTCCGATGGAGCGAGGAGATACTGGGGGATGAGGCAAGTTGGGAGGAATTAAAAGCAAATTAAGGCTCCAGTCCTGCAAACAATTATGCACGTGGCTAATTGGAGGGGGGTGGGGGCGCGTGTTGAGCCAGGCTGGCTGCTCCACTGCCCGCTGGCCCCGGGGCACGCGCGTGCCACTGGGACCCAGCACTCCCATGGTGCCAACTGTGTGACCCCACCAGCCCTGCCTGCAGCTGAGGTGGGCAGGAGGCTGTGGGCACTGCCAGTAGTGGGCATGATGCCACCTGGCCTGCATCAGTGTGGCCAGCAGGAGCAGGGAGGTCATTCTGCCCCTGGACACTGCACTGGTTAGGCCACACCTTGAGTCCTGTGTCCAGTTCTGGGGCCCTCAGTTTAGGAAGGAGGTTGACTTGCTGGAACGTGTCCAGAGAAGGGCAACGAGGTTGGTGAGGGGTTTGGAACACAAGCCCTGTGAGGAGAGGCTGAGGGAGCTGGGGTTGCTTAGCCTGGAGAAGTGGAGGCTCAGGGGAGACCTTCTTGCTCTCTACAACTACCTGAAGGGAGGTTGTGGAGCTTGGTCTCTTCTCCCAGGCAGCCATCACCAGAAAAAGAGGACACAGTCTCAAACTGTGACAGGGGAGGTTTGGATGGATGTTAGGAAGAAGTTCTATACAGAGAGAGTGATTCCCCATTGGAATGGGCTGCCCGGGGAGGTGGTGGAGTCACCATCATTGGAGGTGTTCAGGAGGAGACTTGATGGGGTGCTTGGTGCCATGGTTGAGTTGTTTAGGTGGGTTGGATTGGTTGATAGGTTGGATGTGATGATCTTGAAGGTCTCTTCCAACCTGGTTTATTGTATTGTATTGTATTGTATTGTATTGTATTGTATTGTATTGTATTGTATTGTATTGTATTACCTCCTCTATTGCTACCAGCTCTACCAGCTCCAGCTCCAGCCTCTGAAAGAGTGGCTGGAGTGGCTGGGGTGTGATGTGCCCAGGAGACAAGGTCTGAGGAGATCCTGGAGGAATAGCTGATGCTGCCACAGCCAACCCCAGCACTCAGCCAGCTGTGGCATGGGGAAATGGCATGTTGGCAGAACCCTCTTTATGGTCCCCCTGCCCTTCCAAGCCTATGAGCAACCAAGGAAGAGCAAAATTCATCTTTTTGGTCAAGAGGAGCTGAAGGAGCCAGGTGTGAAGCTCTGTCCCTTGTTGGAAGCCACAGGATCACAGGATCACAGGATCACAGGATGTTAGGGGTTGGATGGGACCCCTGGAGATTGTCAAGTCCAACCCCTGCCAGAGCAGGACCATAACTCCAGGGAGAAAGATACCTACCAGGAAGGCATGGACAAGGCCAGGCCCCCTTGTCATGTATCTGCCAACTTCCAAACTGCTGAGGGTTTGGGGAGTACCAGCACCCCCTCCAGCCCACCTGCCATAGGGCAAGGGCTCATCCTACTGCTCTGCACCAGCCACACCATGATGGCTCCTTCCTTCCTCCCCAGAGGGCTCCAGAAATCACAGTGCTGCTCTGGGTGAGGTGTCCTCCTTTTCTTCCAGGAACCTGGGGTGATCAATCACAGAGAAGAGCCCTGCTGCTGACAGCACCTGTAATGAGCCAGCCAGGGAGGTGACAAGCTCTGCTTTATGGGTGTCTCCTGGCTCTTGGTGGGGGCAGGCACAGAGGAGGGATGGAATGGAATGGGATGGGGGTGAGATGGGATGGGGGTAAGATGGGATGGGATGTGCCCACTGGCCAGAGGGCAGGGAGAGGGGATTTGTTCCAAACTGCCTTTTGGCTGAGAAGATCTGGCTTTCATGAGCCCTTCTCAGTGCAAATTTTGTGCAGTTTTTCACAGTGATGTCACTTTCAGCTTCTCTTTCCACAGCCTCAGAATTTCTTCCAATTAATGGAAAAAACATTAATGTCCATTTAGGAGAATAACTTTTCCGTTGCTGAAGGAGCTCTTTGGTTCTGCCTCATGCAAGCAGAAGCCTCTGGGGGAGGAGGTTCTGGGGAGCACCACAGCCACAGCTCTGAGGACCTGAGCTCTGCCAGCAAGATCATCTCAGAAGGCCTCCCCTCAGGCTCCTTTTCTCCAGGCTGAACAACCCCAGTTTCCCTCAGCTGTTCCTCACAAGACCCGTGGACCTCGATGCCCTTCTCATAGTGAGGGGCCCAAACCTGAGCCCAGCATTCAAGGTGTGGCCTCACCAGCGCCCAGTCCAGGGGGACAATCCCTTCCCATTGGAGACACAGGGTTAACAAAGCCTTCCCTTTTCATCCCATTCTCACCTGAGGAGTCGGATTTTGTGGCACATGAGCTACTTTGGGTCTGGAAACCCCATCTCAGCTCCTGCAACGGGCAGTGCTGGCTCCTATCCCAGCTCCGAGCCCTAGCTCTCTGCGGTGCCAGGAGCCTCTCACCACCCCGGGGGAGCACAAAGAGGTAAAGACTCAGCCTTCTAATTTACCTTCATCTGACTTTCAATAGCCCTGCCTCTGAGGCAATAAACCACAGGCAGAAAGGGCTTCAGAAATGCTGAAATGAAAGTATTTCCAACAAAACACTGAAGAGATCTCGAGGCTGGCCATGGCAGTGGGCAGGAAAACACAGCCTGCCTTGCTGCTAGGGGAAAGCCACATCCTATTATTTCTGGAAGTTCAAGCAGAATCCATGTCTAACAACATCTCCCTGCCACCAAGGAACCAGAGGAACCTGCAGCAGCATGGCTGGGAAGGAGCACATTTGGCTTCTCAAAGGAGGGCAACAAGCTAAAGAGGACCTTTGGTGGTGCTGCATGGTTATTCCCGCTGCTGGGATGGTGTCCAGGGACAGCCCAAGCCAGGGAAGGGGCACAAAGAGAATGACACTGCTGCTGTGTCCCTCAGTTACAGGTGCTCTTGCTCTCTGGTGTATTTGTGAGCAACAAAGGGAAGGAATCCAAGGCTGGGAGAGTTGGGGTTGTTCAGCCTGGAGAAGAGAAGGCTCCAGGGAGACCTCAGAGCAGCCTTCTGGTTCCTGAAGAGGGCTACAGAAGAGCTGGAGAGGGACTTTTTACAAGGGCTTGAAGTGATAGGATGAGGGTGAATGGATTGAGGATGGAAGAGGGGAGATTTAGACTGGAGATTGGGAAGAAATTCTTTCCAGTGAGGCCAGTGAGACACAGGAACAGGTTGCCCAGGGAGGTTATAGATGTCCCCTCCCCAGAGGTGTTCAAGGCCAGGCTGGATGAGGCCTTGGGAAACCTGGGCTAGTGGGAAGTGTCCCTACCTATGACAGGGGGCTTGGAACTAGGTGATCTTTAAGGTCCCTTCCAACCCAAACCATTCTCTGATGTATTGGTTTCTTTCTGTACAATCCACTCCCATGCTGCTGAGGGCTGTTATTCAGCAGAGATAAATACCCTCTCTCTCATACAGAACCACAGATGTGCAGCACCACCTCTGGAAGAAACATCATGCAAAAGCCACCTGAAGGACTTGCACTCACTGGAGAGGCTGAAGCAGGCACAGACACAGCGCTCTGGGAAACGTGAGGCCGTGGTGAGGGCATCAAACTCCTCCTCAGTCTTCTGACTCAAAGAAAGTCCGGGTTGCTTGTTTTTTTCCTTTGGTCTCTGACATCTTCAGCCAGTCCCAGGATCCCCAGAAGACACAGTGCCCAGAATATGCTTTAAGAGGACTCTAAATAACATTGGTGGCTGCTGTTGCTTCTCCATTCAGACCACGGGGCTCCTTTAAACCCTGGGTGCCTCCTGTCATTCAGAGGTTTTCCCAGTCAGGACCATTTTATCCACTTTCAGTCTTTGGGAGACTGGAAGTACTATAGGATAGGATAGGATAGGATAGGATAGGATAGGATAGGATAGGATAGGATAGGATAGGATAGGATAGGATAGGATAGGATAGGATAGGATAGGATAGGATAGGATAGGATAGGACAGGACAGAACCAAGTTGGAAGAGACCTTTGAGACCATCGAGCCCAACCTATCATCCAACAACATCTAATCAACTAAACCATGGCACCAAGCACCCCATCCAGTCTCCTCCTAAACACCTCCAGTGATGGCAACTCCAACACCTCCCCAGGCAGCCTATTCCAATGGGGCCACCTGGGCACACTGCTGGCTCATGTTCAGCCTACTGTCAACCAGTACCCCCAGGTCCCTCTCTGCCTGGCAGCTCTCCAGCCACTCTGCCCCCAGCCTGTAGCACTGCCTGGGGTTATTGTGGCCAATGTGCAGCACCTGGCACTTGGATGTGTTCAATCTCCTGCCCTTGGACTCTGCCCACCTGCCCAGCCTGGCAAGGTCCCTCTGCAGAGCCCTTCTACCCTCTAACAGATCAACACCTGCCCCTATGGTCAGTGTTGAAAAGCTGAAGAGCTTTTTTGGTGATCTGCACCTGCTTCACTCCCCCATGCCCAATGCTGTTGTGTTCTGCATCCTTGGATCAAGAACTCACCCTTTGCCACAGGGCAGAATTCAAGTCCTCAGCATGTGTGCTGTGCAGGACCAGGGGCTCACCTCCCAGGGACAACATTCCCAAGTTAGGGCTTTACCTAGAAATGAACTCACTGTCTCCACTCACTTGTGTGACCCAGGATCAGCCTTTCATACAAACAAGACAAAGAACCTGGATGAAAACTGGGGGGAGGTGGGGGGAAGAGGAACCAGAAAGGCAATGCTGGATCCCCGAGCACATTGCTGAAGGTTTCCCTTGTTCTCCTTTCCCAGGGAATCTCCAGCTGTTCCTCTCCAGCCATTGCTTGGAGCAGAATTGCAGGCAGGAGGAAAGCAATGGTCAGCTCTACCACCCACCCAGCCCCACAAGCCATGTCCAGCCCTGGGCTGTCCAGCTGGGCTGAGAGGGTGGAAATTTCACTGCTTCCAGCTTCATTTTCTTTTCAGTCCAAGCTCTTGGCGAGGTTTCTGTTTTGCTTAAGATCAAGTTCCACCTTCTCCCTGTGGTGCAAGAGCTTGGCCCAGGTCTAAGAGGTCTTTGGTGTTGGCAGAAGCCTCTGGAGCAAGTGGAAACTCTCTTGAGTTACTTGAGAAGCTGCACAGTGCTGTCAGCGAGTTGGCTCTGCTGGGGCTGCAGGATGCTGGCCAGGGCAATCAGCTCAGGGGGGAGAGCAAAGCCTGGTTTGTAACACCCAACACAGCAAAAAGCTTTCCTGTTGGATTCCTGGGGAAAAGAAAAGCCCAAGAGAAGAGGTGGACCAGGAGATGGCCTGCTGAGGGAGCCAGGCACTGCTAACAGGGTGCCAGGGCGTCCCTACAGTGCTGCTTGGTGTAGCTATGGGGTGAAATCCCAGCAAGGTGATGGGGTTAAACTGACTGGGGTTTGGACTGGATATTAGGAAAAATTCCTTTCCTGAAAGAGTGGTCAGGCACTGGCACAGGCTGCCCAGGGAGGTGGTGGAGTCACAATCCCTGGAGGTGTTCAAGAAATGTGAGGCCGTGGCACTTGAGGACACGGTGTAGTGGCTCTGGTGGTGTTTAGGCTGATGGTTGGACTCGATGACCTTAGAAGGCTTTTCCATCCAAAACAATTCTCTGATTCTAAATCCCACCCTGGTACTGCCCAGCACAGTGATGGGGTCAAATCCCACCATAGCCATGGGGTGAAATCATAGAATCATAGAATCAATGAGGTTGGAAAAGACCTCAGAGATCATCAAGTCCAACCTGTCACCCAACACCTCATGACTAACTAAACCATGGCTTCAATCCAATCCCTTTTTGAACACCTCCAGGGAGGGTGACTCCACCACCTCCCTGGGCAGCACATTCCAATGGCCAACAACTCTCTCTGGGAAGAACTTTCTCCTCACCTAAACTTCCCCTGGCACATCTTGAGGCTGTGTTCTGTTGTTCTGGTGCTGGGTGCCTGGGAGAAGAGACCAACCCCCACTTGGATACAACCTCCCTTCAGGGAGTTGGAGAGAGCAAGAAGGTCTCCCCTGAGCCTCCTCCTCTCCAGGCTAAGCAACCCCAGCTCCCTCAGCCTCTCCTCACAGGGCTGTGCTCCAGACCCCTCCCCAGCTTTGTTGCCCTTCTCTGGACATGTTCAAGTGTCTCAATGTCCTTCTTAAACTGAGGGCCCCAGAACTGAGCACAGGGCAGAATGACCTCCCTGCTCCTGCTGGCCACACTGTTCCTGCTGCAGGCCAGGATGCCATTGGCCTTCTTGGCCACCTGGGCACACTGCTGGCTCATGTTCAGCCTACTATCAACCAGCACCCCCAGGTCCCTCTCTGCCTGGCTGCTCTCAGCCACTCTGCCCCCAGCCTGTAGCACTGCCTGGGGTTGTTGTGGCCAAAGTGCAGCACCTGGCACTTGGACTTGTAGTTCTTAAAGGTCTCTCCCAACCCAAACTACTTCATGGTTCTGTGACAACAAGGGGACACACCAGGGCCATGCTTATGACTGTTCACTGTTATTTTCCAGTGTAAGCTGAATGAACAGCAAGGAGAAGCTCAGTGGAAGCCACACTGCTGGAATTCCATACAAAGATCCCCATTCCCTCAGGGACAGGCTCCAGACTAGACATGGGGCAGCACAGCAGGAGGGCCCACGATCAGAGCAGGACAGTCATTCCCTGTGGATTTACTTCTGGATCTGCTCCCTCACCATCAGCTGATGAGGCAAGACCTGGATTGTGTGAATACAGACAACATGACTGAAGGAATCAGGGCAAGGGAGCTCCCACTTTGTGCAGGCAAAGGAGGTAGGGAGGACAGTGTAAGAAACTTCCATTTAAGGAAAAGTTGTCTGGAGAAGCTGGGGGTGTCCCATCCCAGGAGCTGTTCAAGGTCAGGCAGGATGCAGATTTGAGCAACCTGGTCTAGCTGGAGATGTCCCTGCCCATGGTAGGGGGCGGGGATTGGATGATCTGTAAGCTTCCTTCCAACCCAACCCATCCTATGAACCTGTGAGAAATCCCCCTGGTCGGGGAGCTCATCCTGCACCTGGCTGTAGGTCCAAGGCACCCAGAGGCACCTTTGGCACCCATGGAGGGGGTGGAACGAGGGTGAAAAAAACCCCAGAGCTGAGGAAAAATCCCACAGCCACACGTGGCCACGCTGTTAAACCCCATGGATTTGTCAGCAGGCGTGATAAGGGCACAGCCACTAGAGCTGATGGGTATCTGCTGGAGCCTGAATGGGGCTCACAGCAGCTCAGAGCTCTCCTGAAGGAAATCAAACCCTTGGTAAAATAAAGGGATCAGATAAGCCAGGGGGAGAGAGAGGGGAATTGCACAAAGCAAAAATAACTGATCTCTCTGCTCTGCAGCACGTACAAAGAGCTCAAGCTGATCACAAGAGATAGCCGAGGACACGTGCGCTCTGCTCCGGAGGAAAGAGCTCTTTTCTTCTCCCCTCTGCTCTGCCCTGCTGAGACCACAGCTGGAATACTGTGGGCAGTTCTGGGCTCCCCAGTTCAAGAGGGACAGGGATGCACAGCCTTGAGGTTCCTGGACTTACAGGTGTTTTCTAAATGTTAGGATGTTTCCTTCACACTCTTCAGTCAACCAGACAAGCGTCTGGAGAAGAGAAGACTGAGAGGGGATTTAATCAATGTTTATGAATATCTGAGGGATGGGGGTCAGGAGGGAGGGGACAGGCTCTGCTCAGTTGCACCCTGGGATAGGCCAAGGGGCAATGGCTATAAACTACAGCACAGGAGGTTCCACCTCAACACGAGGAGGAGCTTCTTCACTGTGAGGGTCACAGAGCACTGGAACAGGCTGCCCAGAGACGCTGTAGAGTCGTCTTCTCTGGAGACTTTCCAGCCCCATCTGGATGCGTTCCTGTGTGACCTGTGCTAGATTCTGTGGTCCTGCTCTGGCAGGAGGGTTGGACTTGGTGATCTTTGGAGGTCCCTTCCAACCCCTGGCATCCTGGGATCCTGTGATGAGTGTTGAGTGAGTGTTGTACCGGAGAGAGTCCAGTGGAGCCTATGAGGATGATGAAGGGACTGGAACATCTGTCTGATGAGGAAAGGCTGAGAGGCCTGGGGCTGTTTAGCCTGCAGAAGAGAAGACTAAGAGGGGATCTTATTGATACAGAACATAATATAGAATTAACCAGGTTGGAAAAGACCTCAGAGACCATCAAGTCCAACCTATCACCCAGCACCATCTAATCAACTCAACCATGGCACCAAGTGCCTCATCCAGGCTCTTCTTAAACACCTCCAGGGATGGGGACTCCACCACCTCCCTGGGCAGCACATTCCAATGGCCAATCTCTCTTTCAGTGAAGAATTTCTTCCTAACATCCTGCCTGAACCTTCCCTGGATGTTTACAGACATCTGAAGGGTGAGTGCCAAGAAGGTGCCAGTCACTTTTCAATGGTGCCCTGTAATAGGACAAGGGGCAATGAATGCAAGATGGAATACAGGAACTACCTGAAGGGAGATTGTAGCCAGGTGGGGGTTGGTCTCTTCTCCCAGGCAAGCAGCACCAGAACAAGAGGACACAGTCTCAAGCTGCACCAGGGGAAGTTCAGGCTGGATGTTAGGAAGAAATTCTTCATAGAAAGAGAGATTTGCCGTTGGAATGTGCTGCCCAGGGAGGTGGTGGAGTCCCCATCCCTGGAGGTGTTTAGGAAGAGACTGGATGAGGCACTTGGTGCCATGGTTGAGCTGATCAGATGGTGTTGGGTGATAGGTTGGACTTGATGATCTCAAAGGTCTCTTCCAACATGGTTAATTCTATTCTAGTCTATCCTAGTCTAGTCTAGTCTCTATTCTATTCTATTTTCATTTCTATTCCATTCTATCCTATCCTATCCCATCCTATCCTATCCTATCCTATCCTATCCTATCCTATCCTATCCTATCCTATCCTATCCTATCCCATCCTATCCCATCCTATCCCATATCCTATCCTATCCTATCCTATCCTATCCTATCCTATCCTATCCTATCCTATCCTAAGTTCCACCTCAACAGGACTTAAAACTTCTTTGCTGTGATGGTGATGAAACCCTGGAGCAGGCTTCCCAGAGAGGTTGTGGAGTCTGCTTCTCTGCAGACTTTTGAGACCCATCTGAATGTATTCCTGGGCAATCCTGCTTAGCAGGGGGTGTCGAACTGGCTGATCTGCAGAGGTCCCTTCCAACCCCTACCATTCTACGATTGTAAGGGAGCTCCGAAGCCTGGGGGGAGGGGGGAGGGGAGGGGTCGGGGAGCGCTCAGGCACAGCCCTTCCAACCAGCATTCAAACCAGCAGGCCTGAAAGCTATTCAAAGCCAGGAAATGCTAATTCTGCATTTCATTAGGTCGTAAAGAGACAAAAACCCTTTGGCCCGGGTCCACCAGGCAAAACAAACAGCCCCTCCATCCCCAGCCCTGCGGCCGGGGTCCGCGCGGCGCAGCAGGGGCGGCTGTAACACAAGGCGGCTCCGGCGGGGGCCCCTGCCTGACTTTGGGGGGGTGGGGGTGGGGGTGGGGGGAAGAATTGGGTTCACATAACCCTTAACTTTAAAAAATAGACTGGCACATTTTTGCTTTATCAAGCTCTATTTGCAAAAGGCTGGGGCTAAGTGAGCTGAAAAGGTTATTTTGAAGCAGGGTCACCCTGGCTGCCACAGGTCCAATAAAACAAAACTGTGGCCAAATGAGAAACATATTTCAGCTAATAAGGGGGAAATATAATTGGTGAATCTGTCTGGTGTTTGACCTACAGTATTTATGCTAAATGAGAGTTTAAATGTATCACGATGCAGCCCGAGCAAGAAAAGCTGCAGTCGGTGTGTTAGTCTGTGGGTTGAGCCTCTCCCCTTAACCCTTAGCTCCACACGAAAGCCAACATCAGCATTGGCTTTGGCCACGATGCAGAGTGCTGGGAAGTGAAAGTGCAGAAGTGATGAGTGACTCACCCAGGAAACCAAAACAAAAAGAGGGTTCAAAGCATGCTCTCCCTCAAAAATTAGGCCTCTTGGGGAGGTGGTGGAGTCCCCATCCCTGGAGGTGCTCAAGAGGGGATTGGCCGTGGCACTCGGTGCCGTGGTTGAGTCAGGAGGTCTGTGGTGACGGGTTGGACTTGCTGATCTTTGAGGTCTCTTCCAACCTTGGTGATTCTGTGATCCTGTGACCTGTGGGGGTCACGAGGATGGGACCATCACTGCTTTGCTGTGTGATCACTGATGATGCAGGAGGTGCAATTTGTGGTCCACCAGCTGTTTGCAATTCCCATCGCCTCTAGGGCCCCTCCCCCCCCGCCCCCCATAATTTATATCCTGCATAAAAGCAAGAGGATCCTTGAGCAGCAGTGATGGATGAAGGAGATTATTAACAAGGATATCATTTTAAGAGAGTCTGTCTTTGGGTTCCTTGCAGTTACACAGCATTTCATAAATTTCAGAACAAATTGGTTCCCAACTCATAAGCCTGACAGCAGCCACCCCCAGCCAGCCCAACCAAGGGATTCAAGGGCTCCTGGGCTCCATCCACATGGATCTGCTCCCCATGGACTACACAGGTCCTGCCTGGGCTGGTCCTTGGTCCCACTCAGGTGTTGCTGTGAAAACAACTGGCAATAACTGACTAGTTATGTGCAGCACAAGAGTTGAATCAGCCTCTTTCTCTTCCACCTTCCAAGGAAGAAAATAAAGGGGAGGGGGAGGAGTAAGGGAAAATAGAAAAGCTCCCTGCCTTCCAAATCCATTGTTGTGGCCTTGCTGCAGCAGGCTGGCTATGGAAAGGCTTGTCCAGCCCTGGCTCAGGCTGCCAAGGGGAGTGGTGGAGTCCCCATCCTTAGAGGGGTTTCAAAGCTGTGTAGATGTAGTATTGAGGGCCATGGTTTAGTGGTGACCTGGCAGTGCTGGGTTAATGGCTGGACACAGAATCACAGAATCACCAAGGTTGGAAGAGACCTTAAAGATCATCAAGTCCAACCTGTCACCACAGACCTCATGACTCAACCATGGCACCAAGTGCCACATCCAATCCCCTCTTGAACACCTCCAGGGATGGGGACTCCACCACCTCCCTGGGCAGCACATTCCAATGGCTAATGACTCTCTCAGAGAAGAACTTTCTCCTCACCTCCAGCCTAAACTTCCCCTGGGGCAGCTTGAGACTGTGTCCTCTTGTTCTGGTGCTGCTTGCCTGGGAGAAGAGACCAACCCCCACCTGGCTACAACCTCCCTTCAGGTAGTTGTAGACAGCAAGAAGGTCTCCCCTGAGCCTCCTCTTCTCCAGGCTAAGCAACCCCAGCTCCCTCAGCCTCTCCTCACAGGGCTGTGCTCAAGGCCTCTCCCCAGCCTTGTTGCCCTTCTCTGGACATGTTCAAGTGTCTCAATGTCCTTCTTAAACTGAGTGGCCCAGAACTGGACACAGGACTCAAGGTGACCAGGCTCTGCTCCCCTGGGCTTTCCAAGCAGCAGACACACCACAGCCCCCAAGAGAGCAGCGAGGCTACAACAATAAGCTGAGAAGATGGACTTGGAAGACAGGGAGCTGGTTTTCCCTTTTCTACACACCCCCACCCCCCTCTTTTTTCTTTCTTTTTTTTTTTTTTTCTCAAAAAGCTTCATGTGGAAGAGAAAGAGGCTAATTAAATTCTTTTGCTGAGCATATTTAGCGAGCCTTTCAGAGAAGCGATCGTGTTTGGCCGCAGTCCAGCGGCGAGGAGATTGGCCTGTGCCGAGGAACAAGAGAGAGCAGAGCACTGATTTAGGAGGCTCCAGGCAGATGACCAGCTGACAGGGTCTGGCCTGTCTCAGACACCGAGGGAGGACAGAGGAGGGTGGCCAAGGTGGCTTCCTCACATTCCTAGAAGGTGAGGTTAACGCCGATCTCGTCTCCACGGCGTCCTCTGGCGCTTAACTCAGCCCGAGCTTCAGCCTGTGGCCCCACACTGCCCCCACCAACATGGGCAGTGCCATTTAGCCAGGAGCAGGCACCCTGTGAATCCAAAAGTAAACACAACTTTCCTGCCTCAGCAGCCTCAAGGCTTCACTCAGCGCTGGACTGACACCAACACGTGCAGTTTCCAGCCTCACTCACTTTCGGCAAGCAGCAACTTTGATGCTCAGCATAGAATCATAGAATTGTCAGGGTTGGAAGGGACCTCAAGGATCAGCCAGTCCCAATCCCCCTGCGTGGCCAGGGACACCTCACACTACAGCAGGTTGCTCACAGCCACATCCAGCCTGGCTGCAAACACCTCCAGGGATGAGGCTTCCACCACCTCCCTGGGCAACCTTATCAAGTAAACCATGGCACTAAGTGCCTCATCCAGCCTCTTCTTAAACACTTCCAGTGATGGTGACTCCACCACCTCCCTGGGCAACCTGTGCCAGTCTCTCACCACCCTCATGGGGAAGAACTTCTTCCTCACATCCAATCTCAATCTACCCATTGCTAGTTTTGCTCCATTCACCCCAGTCCTATCACCCCCTGACACCCTCAAAATCCCTCACCTGCCCCATTTCCCCCTTTTTCCTCTCAAACCCACAGCACCTGGGCTCTCTTGGAGACTCCTCCCACCCCAGCTGTGGCCACTTGGCCCTCCCCACCCACTCCCCTATTTAATCCCCACCAGGAAGGGCAGCAGCCCCAAGCTGAGCCCTTCTGGGCTGGAGGATCCTCCTCTCATCCCTGGTGAGTGCCCCTGGTGCACACTGGGTGTTGGTGGTGGTGACAACAAAGGCCGGGGGCCTGGTGGCCCCCGGTTGTTAGGGCCATGATTGATGACTCCTCCAATATCACCCATGGGTGCTGGCTGGGGCTCCTCACTGGGGCTGGATGTGGCTCTGAGCAACCTGAGCTAGTGTGAGGGGTCCCTGTTAGTTAGGATGCCTATTGATGGCCACTCCAGGGGATGAGGAGCTCATGGCTGGGGGCTGCAGGGTGTCCATCTGCTCTCTGGGGCAGGCTGCAGTCCCCTTGCCATTACAAAAGTGCCACTGCTCTGTGCTCCTGCTGGGACACACAACCAGTGCTGCACCTGGATGCTGAGGTCTCCAGAAGACCTTCTGGCAGCTGAAGAGAGCTGCTGGGAAGGTGATTCCAGCCTCCTTGGCAGTGTTTTGCCTTTGGCTTCTGAAGAATGTCTCTTGTTCACCTCTTCCTCTTGAAAAGCAGGTTAAAACCAGAGCTGTGCTGTGTCTTGCCCTGCAACGGCAGAAGAGCTGCTGCCTTCTCTTCTGGGCAGGTCTCTGTGTGCTCAGTGGCAATGAGCCACTGGTCTTTCTGGGCAACGTTCACCTGCCAGGTGCTCAGGAGCATGCTGTGTGCCTTGGGCCTGGGACCTTCCCATGCTGGGGCTCAGGGACAGCTGGCACCACAAAGGTGAGAGGCACAGGAGCCGAATCACAGAACCCCCAAGGCTGGAAGAGACCTGAAAGATCATCAAGTCCAACCTGTCACCACAGACTTCATGGCTAAACTGTGGCACCAATACCACAGCTGCTTTGTGTTGGGCAGCAAGTCCTTGCTTGGAGATGTGTTTAGTGTGTGCAGAGGCTGGTGCCTGCTGTGCTGGTGCCACTCAGCTTCTGATGGAATGGGGGGAGGACTGTGGGGACCCATCTCAGACAAAGAGCAGTCACTGAACACCACCCTGCTCTGGATGCTTCGCTCTGCCTTTGTGCCACCACCAGAGATCATAAGGAGGCTTTATCACAAGTTAAAGGAGACCCCATGGGCTGCTAAAGGTGGAGCTACACACAAACAGCAACCAAGTAGCCACCAACTTGCCTCCATCCCTCCTCCATGACCACTATCCATCCATCCCCTCTGGCACAAAAGCCAGAGACAAGAGATGCTGTCAGTATTTTATTTTCAAGCACAAGTCCTGTGTCAGCTCCTACATCTCCTCAGCACATTTCCACCTCCTCACTTATTTCTGGGGCAAGCTGCCTGGTTCCTGAGCCTGCCCAGCTTCCCAGGGCATCGTTAGCAGGGCACTCAGTGACCCACAGCAGAGGTTTTCCTTTTCCCATCAGGTTCCTGTGAGAAAACCCTTCCCCTGCCTCCCTCAGAACTTATCTCCAGGGGTGGCTGAGTTCAGTCCCCCAGCCCCTGGGCAGCTTCAGAGCAACCCCAAGCACCATCCTCAGTGGCTACAGCCTGTGCTTGGCTGCTCTCTCAGGCAGTTTTTCCTCTTGACTTGGGGCTCTTCAGCTTGGAGAAGGCGGCTCCAGGGACACCTTCTGGTGGCCTTTCAATACTTAAAAGCCAATTGGAAAGCTGGGGACAGACTTTTGAGCAGGGCCTGTTGTGAGAGGACAAGGGAGAACAAGAAGAAATGTTTGACACTGGGAGTGATGAGACCCTGGCCCAGAAAGGTAGGAGATGCCCCATCCTCTCTACCGTTCCAGGACAGATTGTTTGGGGCTCTGAGCAACCTGCTGCAGCTGTCCCTGCTGACTGCAGGGAATTTGGAGCAGATGACCTCTAAAGGACTCTTCAACCAAAACCAATCTGGGATTTCAGCTCTTTGGTGCAGGAGGAGGCTGGGAATGGCTTTAAAGCCTGAGAAACTCCAGATGTAGAGTCATAGAACAGTTTAGATTGGAACAAAGACCCTTAAGCCAAGGCTCTGAGCACCACCGGCCTCAGACACCCAGGGCTCTTCCAACACTTGGGCCCGGCAGCCAGCACCACCCCGTTTCCAGCACTAGAAGGAGCCATGGGACCCCAACCCCAGCCCTGCACAGGTCAAGTTTGGCCTGGGGCAGTGGTGGAGGTGTGTTGCTGGGAGCACTGGAGACCCCACAGAGGTCAGAGCCCCAGCACAGCCACTCGGGTCAGATCCACTCAGCAGTGGCCAAAGCGCTGCGCCCGCCCCCCCCCACCACCCCCCCCCCCCACCACCCCCCCCCGCCCCGTTCCTCAGCTCTGGGGCTCCCTTTCCACCTCCCCTAACCCATACACAGAGCTTCACTGGGAAAGTCTGAACAGAGACTGTTCCATCCCCAGCAGATGTTTCAGATTTGTTGCTAACCTTATTTATTTGCACTGATAATAGCAGGCAGCCCTCCAGTCGTGCCTGGAGTTTCCACAATGAACTCAAGCTCACACTATCAAAAGGAAATCAATTAATGGGCACTATCAGCCCCCAGCCCTCTGCCTGCTTCCCACCATGCAGCACTGGTGCAGCTGGGTCCTTCCCAAGGTGGTAGCTCCCTGGGGAGCTCATCCCAACCTCAAGCAGCCTCTCAGGGAGTCCCCCCAGTGCCACACGCTCGCTGTCCCCTTCCCCATCTGAAGCTCCTTTTTAATCGACTTCAGAGAGAGGAGCAGGAAGCTCTCGAGGGGCAGGAGGGATACAGACATGCAATTCCCTCCACAGACTTCACAAATGGTTGTAGCAAGGTCACAGAGAAGAACAATTTTATCCTCTGATTACTGTAACATGATATGAGCTTGGAATTGCATCCACTTCATCCATTTAGGCACTGCTGGGCTGGTCCCTGAAGAAACCTCCTTCAGTGCAGCAACCACATGTGGACAGGGCCAGGATTGCTCCCCAGTGCTCCCCAGCCATCTGCAAACAGGGTTCCTGGGTGCTGCAATGGAGCCAAGCTCAGCCCCATGGAAGGTTAATCCCTGAACAAAACCCCTTCAGTGCAGCAACCACATGTGGACAAGGCCAGAACTGCTCCCCAGTGCTCCCCAACCATTGCAAGCAAAGCTCCTGGGTGCTGCAATGGAGCAAAGCTCAGCACCATGGAAGGTTAACCTCCTCAGTGCAGCAACCACATGTGGACAGGGCCAGGATTGCTCCCCAACCATTGCAAACAGAGCTCCTGGGTGCTGCAATGGAGCCAAGCTCAGCACCATGGAAGGTTAATCTCTGAACAAAACCTCCTTCAGTGCAACAATCACTTGTGGACAGGGCCAGGATTGCTCCCCAACCATTGCAAGCAAAGCTCCTGGGTGCTGCAATGGAGCCAAGCTCAGCACCATGGAAGGTTAATCTCTGAACAAAACCTCCTTCAGTGCAACAATCACTTGTGGACAGGGCCAGGATTGCTCCCCAACCATTGCAAGCAAAGCTCCTGGGTGCTGCAATGGAGCCAAGCTCAGCACCATGGAAGGTTAATCCCTGAACAAAACCTCCTTCAGTGCAGCAACCACATGTGGACAGGGCCAGGATTGCTCCCCAGTGCTCCCCAACCATCTGCAAACAGGGTTCCTGGGTGCTGCAATGGAGCCAAGCTCAGCACCATGCCAGTCCTAACCATTAAACCACTAGGATGCCTTTTCACTGGGTGGCCCCAGAGTGAGGAATTCCTTTCTCCATCCTTTTCTTCTTGGTCCCAAATGGCCTGTTCAGGAAGTGCAGCAGGGAAAGCTGCCCTCTTGCTCGAGCTAAAGCCCACACCAAACCATGCAGCCAGCAGCTGTAGGTAGCCCTCACTTGGGGAGAAGGCTCACCCAGAGTGAAAGATCACAAACATGCAGTGAATTGTCAAGATGATGGGAGCCTAACAAGGTCAGAACACTAAAGCATCTGATGGTAATCAGCCCTAATTCCAGCAAAGCCACGTTTAAAGGAGATTGTTTTGTCAAAGGTTTTTCATGGCCCAGTGGCTTTGTAGCACAAGGTTGTTTGGCTCGAGTCATTCCTGATGAACATTTATTATGGTGAGGAAATGTCACATTCATTCTGTGCTGTGAAAGTTCATCAACTGGCTCAGATAATTTAAGGACTTCTCAGCCCTCTAACCTGTTGCCTTCACAGTGATGGAAGCCCAAAGGACAGGCAGGGCATGAGGTGGGGACATCGGTCGTGGCACCCACCAAGGAGTGCCAGGATCGGAGGACAGGGGTCTGTGGGGATGCTCGGCTGGCACAGAGCCCCTGCTGCTGCCCAGGCGTGGACCAGGCAACTGGCACAGCTTGGCACAGCACAGCAGCCACTGGTTTCATCAGTGTGGATGTCACTGCCCAAAGGTGATCTCAGAGGGAGGATGTGCCCCACTGGTGCCCGTGGTGCTGGCAGAGGAGGGGCTGG
Source organism: Picus viridis (assembly GCA_033816785.1). Taxonomy (NCBI): domain Eukaryota; kingdom Metazoa; phylum Chordata; class Aves; order Piciformes; family Picidae; genus Picus; species Picus viridis. The sequence goes on from CM066595.1 coordinate 12,387,441, forward strand.
GAGCTGCTAGTGGAGCAGCAGCCTGAAGCGAGGGGCAAGCTGGAAGCTGTGAGGGGAGGCAGCAGCATCCCTCCCTGCAAGGGTTAACTCTGGCAGAGTGGAGGGGGTTGCTGGTTTCTTCTCTTACATCATGGCTGAGCTATGAGGCCTGGCAGGGGTCCTGCTTCCAGGCTGCAGCTCTCAGCTCCCAGCCTCTGCAGTTTTTGGCACAGCAGAAGGGAGTCTCGGTTGGGGCAGAGGCGCTGAACGTGCCCATCCCCTTGCTGGGGCTGGCAGGGGCTCTCCCTGCGTCTGGGGGTCTGCCCTGAGGGAAGGAAGGTGCCAAAAATGCTTGTTGGTAACTGGGCTGAGGGGCTGGGGAGGCTTGTTCTGTGCAGCATGGCTCTGCATGGCAGTGTGGCACAGCATGGTGCAGCACGGCACTCCGTGGCATAGCGTGGAGTGCTGCCTGGGATGCGGGTGCTCCATCACATTCTATATCCCATGGTGCAGCATGGCACAGCACGGCAAGGCACGGCACAGCATGGTGTAACGTGCTCCCTGGTATGTCCTTGGGTCATCAAATGTTGTATTCCATGGTGCAGCATGGCACGGCACAGCAAGGCACGGGACGGCACAGCACCGTGCCTGGAGTGCTCCCCAGGACAGCCTTGGTCCATCAGACTTCCTGTCCTGCAGTGCAGTGTGGGACAGCATGGCACAGTGTGGCATGGGACAGCAAGGCAGTGTGGCACAGCATGGCGTGGCACAGCATGGCATGGCACAGCATGCTCCCCAGGATGTCCTTGGTCCATGGGCGGAAAACTCCACGCCAGGACATTTCTGTGGGACCAAGCAAAGCCACATCTGGCTGATCCTGGCTGGAGGTGCCCAGCTCCAGCCCCACACTCGACAGGATGGCACCAGCCCCCCCCCCCCCCCCTGCAGCTCCTGACTGCAGGAATGACCTCAGAGAGCAGATCCAGGCAGCCTGAGTCAGCTACTCCCTAAAATCATCAATTACCAGAGGAGGGGGAGCCAGGGGTGTTCTGACAGCCCAGGAGCAGAGGAGGAGCTTGAAGCCTCAGCTGGGTAACAGCTCCAGGTCTGTCCCACAGCACCAGCATTGCTCACCTGTGCTGATGGGATCAGGATCTCCAGCAGCTCAAACCAGGTCTGGGGCACCAGCATTGCTCACCTGCGGGGCTGATGGGCTTTTGGGGATCAGGGTCTCCAGGAGCTTGAAGCCTCAGCTGGGTAACAGCTCCAGGTCTGTCCCACAGCACCAGCATTGCTCACCTGCGTGGCTGATGGGCTTTTGGGGATCAGGATCTCCAGGAGCTTGAAGCCTCAGCTGGGTAACAGCTCCAGGTCTGTCCCACAGCACCAGCATTGCTCACCTGCGTGGCTGATGGGCTTTTGGGGATCAGGATCTCCAGGAGCTTTAAGCCTCAGCTGGGTAGCAGCTCCCCAGCACCAGTCTGTCCCACAGCACCAGCATTGCTCACCTCCAGGTCTGTCCCACAGCACCAGCATGATGATCAGGATCTTTTGAAGCCTCAGCTGGGGATCACAGGATTGCTTTTGATGATCAGGGGGATCAGGATCTTTTGGGGCTCCTCCTGCCCTGCACAAGCTCTGCAGGAGCCAGCCTGGAGCAGTGGGCTGAGCATCTTGGTGCGGGAATGTGGTGAGTGCAGCACCATCGACTACCAGGACTTTGGATGCACCATTAGTGTTCCAAAAGAGAGCAAGCATCCCCTCCATAAAGTTTAGTTTATGGATTTATGGATTGCAAATCCCACCAAGGGCAAAAGACACAGGAGTGGGAGGAATTGGGAAAGTGCAGCCCAGACCCAGGAGAGACACAGCTGGGACACAGCGCAGCCCAGACACGAGGGAGTGGGAGGGAGGAGACAGGAAAATCTGGATGCTGCTCTGGGGTGGGGGGAGAGGCAAAAAAAGATTCCAGACAGAAAAGTTGGGATGTGTCTGCAGTGATGGATAAAAGCAGAGACTGTTTCCAACCCCACTGGTGTTCAGCCCATCGTGGAACACAGCAGACCAGCAGGAACTGGAGCAAAGCTGGGCACTCTGCATCCCTCAGGACTCCTCCAAGGCAGCAGGAGCCAGCAGACTAAATCAGCAACCAGGTTTGGTGCCATCTTCCAGCTCCTCTGATCAAGGATACTAGGAGGAAAAAAGATTGCCCAGGGAGGTTGTAGATGCCCCTGCCCTGGAGCTGTTCTAGGCTCCTGTTGGAGGTGTCCCTGCTCATGTCAGGGGGGTTGGAACTAGATCATCTCTAAGGTCCCTTTCAACCCAAACCATTCTATGAATCTGTGGACAAGGGAAGGTGGGCTGCAGGCTGCCTGCCATGCCAGTATCCATTGTGGGGTGTAAAGAGTTGGGCCCAAACACAGATTTGACATTCCAAACCTTCTCTTCTCTTTATCTGGCAGCAAGCTGTTGGAGACACCCAAGGGAACAGCAGAAATGGTCACTATGTGCACTGAAAACCAAATGAAAACATGAAGATGACAGACTGAGCACCAGGAAATACAGCCTGGGGTGGTGCAGACCTGGGAGGTCTTCAGCACCTCGAGTCCAGAAAACAGGAAGGCCAGTGGTGGATGGAGATCTGTACAGCAGCTCAAAGTTAGCTGGGACATGGGAAAAGCAGCAGCAGCTTCCTCTCAGAACTTACTTGTACTAAAGGCCACAGACAAACAGGAGCATGCAGGAGGCTGGTGCTGAACTCCCTCGGTGTTAGAGTGTCTGAGCTGAGAGGGGAGGGTGAGGACATCTGCACAACCCATTAGCAACAGCAGGCTCAGCATTCCCACTGAGGGTCACTGCAGCCTGGCCTTCCAGTGCAGCAAGAGCAGCTCTTGCTGGGCCGGGCTGGAGCTCAGGGATCGTGTTTCTCACTTGGGGGTTTTGCAGCCTCGGCAGGAGGAAGGGCTGGAGTCAGCAGAGAGCTCTGCACCAGGCAGAGGAGGAGAAACAGGCCAGGGAAGTAACTCCTACCCAGGAAGGCAGCATCCCTGAAGGTGTTCAAGAAACACGTGGACATATCACTTTGGGACATGGTAGCATGGAATGGAATGGAATGGAATGGAATGGAATGGAATGGAATGGAATGGAATGGGAAGGGAATAGCGTGGAATAGAATAGGAATGGAGTGGAATGGAATAGGAATAGAATAGGAATGGAATAGGAATGGAATAGGATAAGAATGGAATAACAAACAACATGAAACCCGCCCTGGTCAAGAAGACCAGGAGAACAGTCCCTCTGCCCCCCAAATCCCCTGTCCAAAAGGGAGAAAGGAGCAGAGAAAAAGTATCTGTTAGAACTCTCTCAGCGCTCTTCCCTTTAAAGAAGCTATTTCCCCTCATCCCAACATCCCTCTGGTCCCTTCTCCATCCTCACTTGTGCTGGGCAGGCAACAACTCCAGGTCGTTCCTTGGCTTCAGTTCACTCCATGCCAGCTTGTGCCACTGGATGGAGAAATCTGCTCTTGGGCTGAGTCCTTCCTGTCTCCCTGCCCTTTGCTTTCTCCTCCTTCCCCTTTCCCAGCAAGGACAAGTCCTCATGGTGCCAGAGCCGGCCCCACCAGCTTGCTATGGGCACTAGCATCTCCCTGTGCGGTGCCCATCTGTGGACACGGTGCCAGGGCTGGAGGCAGTGACAGCAACAAGACATTGTTTGGAAATGGTCAGCGGTGCTGGGAAATAAACCAGCTGCTTATTTGCAGGGCAAGCCTCCTCAACAGCCCATTTAAAGAACAAATGTGGTGGGGGAAATTTCCCCCCACACACACCAGCATTAACTTTGCCAGAGCAGCTCAGCTGGAAGCAACTGAAAGCTGTATTTACAGCGCAAAACTGCAGGCTCCAATGGAATGCAATGGATCTGTACAAGAGATACAGGAGTTATGATATTTACAATTAACAAACAACATGAGATCCCCCCCTGGGTCAAGAAGACCAGGAGAGCTGTCCCTCTGCCCCCACCCTCCCAGCCCCTGTCCAAAAGGGAGAAAGGAGCAGGGGAAAAGTAGCTGTTAGAACTCCACCAAAACAGTGCAGCCAAGGTCAGGTGGAATGGGATGGGATGGGATGGGATGGGATGGGATGGGATGGGATGGGATGGGATGGGATGGGATGGGATGGGATGGGATAGAATAGAATAGAATAGAATAGAATAGAATAGAATAGAATAGAATAGAATAGAATAGAATAGAATAGAATAGAATAGACCAGACCAGGTTGGAAAAGACCTCAGAGATCATCAAGTCCAACCTATCACCCAGCACCATCTAATCAACTAAACCATGGCACCAAGTGCCTCACCCAGGTTCTTCCTAAACACCTCCAGGGATGGGGACTCCACCACCTCCCTGGGCAGCACATTCCAATGACCAATCTCTCTTTCTATGAAGATCTTCTTCCTAACATCCAGCCTAAACCTCCCCTGGCGCAGCTTGAGACTGTGTCCTCTTGTTCTGGGTGCCTGGGAGAAGAGACCAACCCCACCTGGCTACAACCTCCCTTCAGGTAGTTGTAGACAGCAATAAGGCCTCCCCTGAGCCTCCTCTTCTCCAGGCTAAGCAACCCCAGCTCCCTCAGTCTCTCCTTGTTGGGCTTGTGCTCCAAACCCCTCCCCAGCTCTGTTGCCCTTCTTTGGACACCTTCCAGCACCTCAGCATCTTTCCTAAACTGAGGGGCCCAGAAGCAGATCAGTCTCCTTTCAGAGCTCGAAGCAAGCAGAGAAGAGATCAGAAGAGAACCCCCCAGAATGTTTTGGTACAGGCAGGCCTTTGGCAGCTATTTTCTCCAATGGAATCATTTAGAATTATCTTTATTTTCTTTCACACCCCCAGCAGTGACTTCCTGTCTGGGGTTTTTTTCTACTTTTCTGCTCGAAACCCTGCAGCCAAAGGCATTTTAAAGGCCTTGCCCCAACCCTACCACACCTTCACTCCATTTTAACAGCTGGGACATGAATAAAAGATGAACCGAGAGGGGTGAGGGGGAAGGGGGATTGGATTTGCTTCAGAGAGGGGGAAAGCAAAGTACCTGGGCCACTAAACTTGTTTGAGCAGCTCCCTGCAATAGAATTTCCAGCTCATTTGCTTATCAGAGGCACTGATTGTAGCTGAAGAGGTGATTTCAATGCCCAGCCTCAGTCCTCCACCACGTTTGGGGGATTCTGTGGTGGTTTGGGGTCGGGCTCGTTGGGTTGGGGTCGGGCTCGTTGGTTTGGGGTCGGGTTCGTTGGCCTGGGGTTGAGTTTGGGGTTTGGGGTGGGGTTGGGTTTTTTTGGCTCTCCACTAATTTCTCCATGCTGAGGCAAATTTGTCACAGGCATGGGGCTGTTTGATTTCATTAAAGAGAATATTTAAGCATAAAAATTGTCTAATCGCCTCGTGTCATTACGAGATGGATTCCGTTTTGCATGCATTTGCATATTTCATCCCAAATTAAGGCTGCTAATATGCAAATGAGAGGCAGGTTGCGGCTGAGGTGTTTATTGTAATAGCTGCAGGCTGTTCCACTCGACAAAGCTCCCCGGGGCGGGGTGGTGGGAAGGGGGTGGTGCAGAGGGCCCCCTCAGAATCAATTTGCTGCTGCGCCTCCCGCTCGCGGCCCCTGCAGAACGGCCCCGGGCTGGCGGTGGCCGCTCACCCCCTCCTGCCCCCAGTGCCTCATCCATCAGAGCTGGGAAGCTGCTGCCTTCTCCCTCTCCTGCAGCAGGAGTCATAGAATCACAGAATTCACAGAATCACAGAATCACCAAGGTTGGAAGAGACCTCAGAGACCATCAAGTCCAACCCGTCACCGCAGACCTCATGACTCAACCATGGCACCAAGTGCCACATCCAATCCTCTCCTGAACCCCTCCAGGGATGGGGACTCCACCACCTCCCTGGGCAGCACATTCCAGTGGCTAACAACTCTCTCAGTGAAGAACTTTCTCCTCACCTCCAGCCTAAACCTCCCCTGGCACAGCTTGAGACTGTGTCCTCTTGTTCTGGTGCTGGTTGCCTGAGAGAAGAAACGAATTCCCTCCTGGCTACAACCTCCTTCAGGTAGCTGTAGACAGCAAGATGGTCTCCCCTGAGCCTCCACTTCTCCAGGCTAAGCAACCCCAGCTCCCTCAGCCTCTCCTCACCCCTCACAGGGGTCTCCTCCAGACCCCTCCCCAGCCTTGTTGCCCTTCTCTGGACACATTCAAGTGTCTCGATGTCCTTCTTAAACTGAGGGGGAAATTGTCAGGGTTGGAAGAGGCCTCAAGGTTCAGCCAGTTGCACCCCCCCCTGCCATGGGCAAGGACACCTCACACTAGATTGGGGCAAGAGGGCTTGGACTTGATGATCTCCAGAGGTCCCTTCCAACCCCTGACATAGAATCATAGAGTCATAGAATTGTTAGGGGTGGAAGGGACCTCAAGGAGCAGCCAGTTCCAACCCCCTCCCACAGCCAGGGACACCTCACACTACAGCAGGTTGCTTACAGCCACAGCCAGCCTGGCTGCAAAAACCTCCAGGGATGAGGCTGCCACCACCTCCCTGGGCAACCTGTGCCAGGCTCTCACCACCCTCATGGGGAAGACCTTCTTCCTAACATCCAATCTGAATCTACCCATTTCTATTTTTGTTCCATCCCCCCAGTCCTATCACTCCCTGACACAATAAAAAGTCCCTCCCCAGCTTTCTTGTAGCCTCCTGCAGATACTGCAAGGCCACAAGAAGGTCTTCTTGGAGCTTTCTCCTCTCCAGACTGAACAGCCTCAACTCCCTCAGTCTGTCCAACAGAATAGAATAGAATTAACCAGGTTGGAAGAGACCTTTGAGATCATCAAGTCCAACCTATCACCCAACACCACCTAATCAACTAAACCATGGCACCAAGTGCCTCATCCAGTCTCTTTTTAAACACCTCCAGTGATGGTGACTCCACCACCTCCCTGGGCAGCACATCCCAATGGAGAGGAGCTCCAGCCCTCTGCTTATCCTCGTGACCCTTCTCTGGACATGTTCCAGCACCTCCAGATCCTTCCTGTAATGGGGGCTCCAGAACTGGGTGCAGCACTTCAGGTGGGGTCTCACTGAAATATAAATAACCCCCAACCTCCAAACTTGTGATGGGGAGCAGTGCAGGGACAGCAGAGCCAGGGCATCAAGGCTGCCCCTCAGGAATGTTCCCAAAGCAGAGATGAGCCCCAGAGTGGATGTTTGCCCTCAAAACCCAAGGGCTGAGGCATCTCTGCTCTCACTGAACACGGTGAAGGTCAAGCACCAAGTTCCTCCAGCCCTGTTGCAGTGACCCAGACAGACAAATCACCCCCACCCAAAAACAAAGAAAAGAAATCAATCCCCAGCAGCTAATTAATGCAGAGTTCATTAGCAGGCAGTAGCTGAACGATCCTCATCCAGTGGCTATTGTGCTGTGTAGTGGGCCCAATAAATCGGGCTGGATCCAGCTAGCCCAGGCACTGCCCAGCTCCCATCCTCGGATCGATCCAAGGCCTCCCCAGCTTGTCACAGTCAGCACTTCTGCTGGGAGGGAGAAGCTCCAGGAAGTGTTAGAGGATGTGGCAGCAGCCCCACACTTTTTAGTTCTTACAATCTATTCTTTGCTCCTTCTTTACGAGGGAAGAATTTCCCTGCTTTTAACCCCTGCTGGAGCCCAGCATTCAGCAACTCCTCTTCTGCAAGCTGGAGTGAGGGCTGAAATACAAAGCCCATGATGGGCAGTTAGCTGCTTTGACTTCTGTCTGGTGATTAAACCCAAATGAAGTGGTGAGCAGCAGCAGTCAACCATCCCCATCCTTCCCTGGCCTTCTCATCCCCAGCCTTCCTTCCTTATGTCCAGCCTTCCCCAGCCTCCACTCCTCATCCTCAGCCCTCTCCAGCCATCTCTTCTCATCCCCATCCTCCTCATCCTCAGTCCACCCCAGACATCTCTTCTTGTCCCCAGCCATCCATCCCAGGACCAAGTTCTGCTGGCTGGGCAGAACTCCCAGCGCGGAGGACCCAAGCCCTGGCTGGGGGTATGTTCAGTGGCTCAGCAGCACAAAGGAAAGAGCTTAGAGGACCTTTTCAAGAGCCTTTGGAATTAACACCTCAAGCACAAAGGGCTCTTTCAGCCCACCCTAGTGACCCCAGAATGATATTGTCCCTTCTCCAGGAGAAAGCTCTGTCAGTGTCTCCGCTTTAGAGCTTGGGGTAAGAGCTGCCTGTGCAGTGGGATACAATACAATACAATACAATACAATACAATACAATACAATACAACACACCAGGTTGGAAGAGACCTTCAAGATCATCACATCCAACCTATCAACCAATCCAACACCACCTAAACAACTAGACCATGGCAACAAGCACCCCATCAAGTCTCCTCCTGAACACCTCCAGTGATGGTGACTCCACCACCTCCCGGGCAGCACACTCCAATGGGGAATCACTCTGTGTAGAACTTCTTCCTAACATCCAGTCTAAACCTCCCCTGGCACAGCTTGAGACTGTGTCCTCTTGTTCTGGTGCTGGGTGCCTGGCAGAAGAGACCAACCCCCACCTGTCCACAACCTCCCTTCAGGTAGTTGTAGAGAGCAAGAAGGTCACCCCTGAGCCTCCTCTTCTCCAGGCTAAGCAACCCCAGCTCCCTCAGCCTCTCCTCATAGGGCTTGTGTTCCAAACCCCTCACCAACCTTGTTGCCCTTCTCTGGACACGTTCCAGCAAGTCAACATCCTTCCTAAACTGAGGGGCCCAGAACTGGACACAGGACTCAAGGTGTGGCCTAACCAGTGCAGTGTCCAGGGGCAGAATGACCTCCCTGCTCCTGCTGGCCACACTGTTCCTGATGCAGGCCACACTGCAGGCTCATGTTCAGCCTACCATCAACCAGCACCCCCAGGTCCCTCTCTGCCTGGCTGCTCTCAGCCACTCTGACCCCAGCCTGTAGCACTGCATGGGGTTGTTGTGGCCAATGTGCAGAACCTGGCACTTGGATGTGTTCAATCTCATGCCCTTGGCCTCTGTCCATCTGTCCAGCCTGTCGAGGTCCCTCTGCAAAGCCTCTCTACCCTCCAGCAGATCAACTCCTGCCCCCAGCTTGGTGTCGTCCACAAATGTACTGACGATGGACTCAATGCCCGATCATCAATAAAGATGTTAAAGAGCATGGGGCCCAGCACTGATCCTTGGGATGTGGCAGCCTGAAGTTTTTAAGGGTTTGAGGGGTCTTTTTATGGTGAATATGAGCTCTGGATGGCCTCAGTGACCAGCAGGGGAAGGTAACCCTACCATCCCAGGGGAACGCAATCCCTGGTGCTATTCCGAGCGTATCTCCTCATGTAGAGAGAGGAAGGAGAATGGGACCACCTTAAGTCCTTCTGAAAGGGCCAGGCTCAAAGGTATGTATTTGCTTAAAGGAAAAAAAAAAAGAAGAAGAAGAAGAAGAAGGGAAAAAAAAAAGTAAAAAGGAAAAAAAAAAGTGTAGTGATTGCAGAGAAAGGAGAAACCTGAGAGCTTATTCTGGAGCAGTCAGACAGGGTCACTAAAACCAGACTAAATAGTCTGACTGCAGGGCAAAGCACTGGGGCTGTCTGAAAAATGATCCTCGGGATGGAGGGAATAGGAAGAGAGAGAGAGAGAGAGAAAAAAAAACAACAGGGAAGGAGGGTTGGGTGAGAACAGTGGAGCTGCCAGGGCCCACAGCCAAAGGAAGGGGACTGTGACACCCAGCCCAGGGCATGGCAGAGCCCACCACAGCCATGGCACTCCTGAGGGCTTCGTGGGACATCAAACCTGGAGAAGAGGAGGCTCAGGGGAGATCTCATTGCTGTCTACAACTACCTGAAGGGAGGTTGTAGCCAGGTGGGGGTTGGTCTCCTCTCCCAGGCAACCAGCACCAGAATGAGGGGGTACAGTCTCAAGTTGTGCCAGGGGAGGTTCAGGCTGGGTATTAGGAAGAAGTACTTCACAGAGAGAGTGATTTGCCATTGGAATGTGCTGCCCAGGGAGGTGGTGGAGTCACCATCCCTGGAGATCTTCAAGATCTCACTGAGAGAGTTGTTAGCCATTGGAATGTGCTGCCCAGGGAGGTGGTGGAGTCACCATCCCTGGAGGTGTTCAAGAAGGGACTGGACGTGGCACTTGGTGCCGTGGTTTAGTAGTCAGGAGGTCTTGGGTGACAGGATGAACTTGATGATCTTTGAGGTCTCTTCCAACCTTATTGATTCTATGATTCTGTAAGCCTGGATGAGGCACTTAGTGCCATGGTCTGGTTGATTGGATAGGGCTGGGTGATAGGTTGGACTGGATGATCTTGGAGGTCTCTTCCAGCCTGGTTGATTCTGTGAAACATTTGCTATTCCTCAGGCTGCTCTTAGTAGCTGCAGTGTGAGAGGGGAAGCTGAAGAACGGATGGCCCCCTCATCTCACCCACAGAGCAAGACCGGCTCTTGCCAGCACCCAGCAGGAACCAGCTGCAGCAGACACGCTCCCTGAACACTCAGCATTAACATCACCTCATCCCACATCCTTCTGGTCAAGTACCTTCAAGCAGATCTTGACCCTGGCAAAGGCAAACTGTAAAAACCCTCCAGTGCCTGAGGGGCAGAAGCAACCCCAGGAGCTCGTAACTCAGGTTATTTCAGAGAGATTAAGATTAATCTAGGAGCCACTTGAAAGCTCTTTTCATTAGGGCCAGGCAGAAGGCTGCATTCTGCTTATTGCTCACATCACTCCACTGCTAGCAAGCTATGGTGGGGGTTTGGTTTTATGTTTTCCTAAAGGCTTACTTTGCTCTCACTCCAGAAGCACTTTTCCACTGTGCTCTTAGAGAGCAGCTGCGGGACAGGAGCTCCTGAGAGTCACAAGTAGAAACTTCACTGTCCAGACTAAGCTGTGCACCATACTGGAACAGAGCTGCACAGCAGCTTCTCCCAAACACAAGAACTCTTTCTTGTTGCAGAAAAAGCCTGAACTAAAGCCACACACTTACCCTTTACCTCAGCCTACAGGGCCAACCCTCACAAAGCTTACCCAAACCCATGTTTTGGCAGGGCTGATGCCACTACCCTTACATAAGCTTCACCTCTGTGGGGATTCCACCTATGAAGAGCAGAATTTCACAGAATCATTAAGGTTGGAGAAGACCTCAGAGATCATCAAGTCCAACCTATCATCACCCAACTCCTCATAACAACTAAACCATGGTTTCAGGTGCCACATCCAATCCCCTCTTGGACACCTCCAGGCATGGTGACTCCACCACCTCCCTGGGCAGCACATTCCAATGGCCAATCTCTCTTGCTGGCAAGAATTTCTTCCTAACATCCAGCCTGAGCCTCCCCTGGTACAGCTTGAGACTGTGTCCTCTTGTTCTGGTGCTGCTTGCCTGGGAGAAGAGACCAACCAACAGCTACAACCTCCCTTCAGGTAGTTGTAGACAGCAATGAGGTCTCCCCTGAGCCTCCTCTTCTCCAGGCTAAGCAACCCCAGCTCCCTCAGCATCTCCTCACAGACCCCTCCCCATCCTCCTTGCCCTTCTCTGGACACATTTAAGTGTCTCAATGTCCTTCCTAAATTGAGGGGCCCAGAACTGGACATAGGACTCAAGGAACAAGCCCTCCCAAGACCTCTTGCAAGCACTCAGGGTGGGTGATGAGTGAAAATCAGGTTGTGGTTTCCCTGCTAGGTGCTGGATCAGAGTGTGATTCTATTGCCATCACATACCTTAAGGTACTTATCCTCTGTTTCTTTGCTAGCCTGCTGTCCTCCAGGCTTTCTTTCTTTGAGGGGGAGGATTTATTTGCAGTTACCTTTGTTTTGCTGAGCTGTTTTAATTTCCTACTTTTCAGCTTGGTTATTCTCTCCTCCAGCACTGAAGCCCCTTCCTGGTTTTCTTTGTGCTTCCTGTGGTTGGCAACTTATCCTTGCTTCTCTCCTGCACCCTGCTCCAACATACCCACCTGGCTGCCCCTGGGCAAGCTGTGTCCTCCCTGGCCCAGCTGCCTGGGACAAGCTGTTAGGGTTTTCTGCTTTTGTTTTTATGCAGAAGTTTGTGATTTTGAGCCTGCAATGTGTTTATTGTGTTTATTTTAGCTTGGGAAAGCCAGCTGCCCTTGGGAGCACAGGAATGCACCCATGGGCATGGATGGGTGCTGGCTCTGGATGGTGTTTCTGTGGGTGACAAAGGGCAGCCCCCAGCCCTTCTGTGTCTATGGCCAGGACAAAGGGAGCATACAGAGGGGTAGCAAAACCTCCCTGCTCAGCCAAGTCAGGGGCAGATGACTGAGTCAGCAGCAGGCATTTGCCAGATATTAGGCAAGCAAGAGACACATGGGCAATTCTTTTAACTCAGGACTGCTCCTAATTACTGCTTTTTCCTCCCTTCACATGCTGCATATGGGATTAATAAGAATGCTGAATCAGAGTTGCTCTTGCTCACCAAACAGAGCAGTAAAAATGAGCAAAGGAAGCTCAGATGAGATAAAATGTACAAGCTGTGGGGAGAAAACAGCTTTTTTTGGGGGGAGGGGGTGGGGGTGGGTCCAGAGATGTCAAGCTGACCAGCCTGTGCCTCACCTTCTGCATCTGCAAAGCATGGGTAACTCAGATGCCACCACCATAAAAGTGCAGTGGGTGCCCTGGGCTTTGCTATCTCAGCTCAAAGTGCCCATGAACTACAGCTGTGTGCCCAGACCCAAGGTTCAAAAAGTGCTGTGGATACCCTGGGCTCCACTACCTCAGCTCAAAGTGTCTAAAAGCTGGAGTCCTGTGTCCAGAGCCCCAGGCTGGGCATGAGCAGGATCCCCACCTCTGACCCTCGCCCTGCAAAGTGTGTGAAATGCAGTTCAAAATCCAGGCAGCTTTGGAATTGCTGCAGGATAGAGACATCTGAATGCTGGAGTTATGCAAAATTAGCTGGAATATATTCATGGAGAGGGCTGCCAGCCTGCAGCCAGGGGCAAGCAGATAAGCCCCAACCTGATGTATCTCCTCTGCTGGGTACGGGGCATGGTGGGGATGAGGTTGAGGTCTTGGCTAACCTCAGGGCACAGTGGTTTAAGCTGGTGAAATGGTGGTTTAACAGGATGAAATAAGGAGAGAGAGAGAAAGTCAAAAGTGAGCAGTCAAAACCTTGTCCCAGTAGGGTTGATGGATGATCCCCTGGAAGCCCATCCCACGCTGATGTTTGTCCCTGCTGGAGGTGCCAAGCTCCTGAAGGCATCATGGTGCTGAGAGGTTTGTTTAGCCCGGGAAACATAGAGCCACAGAATTGCTTTGGTTGGAAAAGAGACCTCTGGCTTCATCAAGTCCAACCACTGACCATTAAACCACATCCCCAGGTGCCATGGCCACAGGTTTCTCCAGCGATGGGGACTCCACCACCTCCCTGGGCAGCCTGTTCTAATGCCTGACCACACTTCCAGCACAGACATTTTGCCTCCTCTCCAACCTAACCCTCCCCGGGCACAATTTCAGGCCATTTCATCTCGTTCTATCAAGGAACTGGAGGAGGAAGGATTTCCCTGATGCATTTCACTTCACTCCACCGGTTATTATGGCCTCTTTATCTGGGCACGCCAGCGGGTGCAGTGCCCGGGGACGCTTTAATAACAGGGAAAATCCACTTCGGGAGGCCCAAACTACCTGCTGGGGCTGTGTTTGCCCGTTTACCTGCCCACGTGTGCCAACTGCTTCCCTCATTAGCTGTACAGGAACGATAATTGATATTTCTGTAGAGACATGACACCGGTGCCTCTGCTGAAGCGGGCAGCTCTGCTCGGTGCCTCGCCTCGCTCCCGCTCGCCGCTTCCCATCGCCGATGCTGCCTCGTTTTGGGAAGGAATCCAAGAAATAAGAGCTTACCAGAGAGGCCTCTTGAAAGTACAGGCAGCTTTATGTCAGCCTGGGAGCTCCCTCGGACACAAATCTTGCGGTGGAGAGAGTGGATTCTCTGCTGTTTGCGAAAGGGCCACAAATGGGGAATAAAATGTTTGTGCAGCTCTTTAATGGGAAAAACATCCACTTTGTAGCATAGATCCTGCAGCTGGCCTGGGTGAGACTGAGCAGAGGGGGGGGAGTGTGTAAGGGGGCTGGTTAGAAGGGTGTGAGCTGCTGGTTTTGGAGAGACCTGCAGCCCTGATCACCGAGCTGGCTCACGCTGCCCGGGGCTGTGGGGGAGTCCCCACCCCTGGAGGGGTTTCAAAGCTGTGGGGACGTGGTGCTGTGTGGAGATGTGGTTTGCCACGTGGTGTGGTGACCTGACAGTGCTGGGTGAGTGGCTGGGGACTCCATGATCTGAAAGGTCTTTTTCAAGCCAAACAATTCTGTGCTTCTGTGACTTTGGGCAGGGACTGGTCCAGGCTCTAGTAACTGGGACGTTCCCAGTCAATGCAGGGAAGCAGAGCTCTTGCCTCCGGTGCACATGTCCACGTCTGGCCCCTGCAGTGCTGTGACTGAGGCCTGTGTAATGCAGAAGGATGCAGCAGGTCTGGATGCAGAGTACCCATTTCTGCTTTTTCCCTCTCCTGACCCAACTCCTGAGCACTGGTGAGAAGCAGGGCAAGCCTGCAATTTCAATTCCTGCTGGGATAAGAGGTACCCACTAATCACTGCCAGTGCTGCACCCAAGTTCTCATCCCAGCCAGTGTCTCAACACACGCTCTTGGCCATGCAAAGGTATTTTTGCCCACGCAGTCTTTCTTCCCCACACCCAGTCAGTGTCCACCAACAAACACTGCTCACCTTGAGAGATTACCCAAGTAGAATAGAATAGAACAGAATAGAATAGAATAGAATAGAATAGAATAGAATAGAATAGAATAGAATAGAACAGAACAGAACAGAACAGGTTGGAAGAGACCTTCAGATCATTGCATCCAATCTGTTATCCAACCCTTTATCCAACCCACCTAATCAACTAAACCATGCAACCAAACACCCTATCAAGTTTCCTCCTGATAGGGTAGAAGTCTGAGGGCATCCTGTGTGACATCTCATCTGGTTAAGTTCTGCCACCAACAAGCAGCAGAAGAGATGGGATGAGCACAACGCCAGCAGGATTCCTGCCAGCAGAAGGAAGTGAGTGCCTGGGGGAGAGCACACCCTGAGGAACCAGCCCCAGCAGCGTCCAAACCTGAGCGGAGCAGCTGTTCCCTGGACACACCATCAACCTGCAGGAAAGGAGGATCTCTGCTTTGGTGGCTTTGTGTCCTCATCTGTTCCTGTCCCTCTCACTTTGAGTTAAGACTGGGCTCCACTGGCAGGAGACAACCTGGGCAACCTGTTGCTCTGTGGGGGCATGCTGTGAGGAATGGCTTTGACATGGTTGCTCCCTCTCCCCTCCTTCCACTGATGTCCCCAGTGTTATTTCTTGCCCCATCACTTCCCTTTGGAGATTTGCACAGAGTTCATCCATTAAAAAAAATAAATAAAATGCTTTTATCCCTGGGATGAAATCTCTGGAAATCTGATCCATGGACACATCTAAACAGCAGCACCAACAGGAAACTGGGAGGCAAGGAAATGCTAAATGGTTCCCCAATCAATAAAGATAGTGAGAGGGAGACTGACACTCAGGATCCTGAGGCTTGTGGGGTTTGGGGGGGGGGGTTATTTCCTTGCCTTCCAAGAGGCTCCCCAGAGGCACCACAGACACTGGTGAATGTCTTTCCAAAGCATGCCCTGACTGGGGAAAATTGGCCTCGAAGTGAACAATGTCCAGGCTGCAGCTGAAGCCAAAGCTCTCCAGCAGACCAGGAACAAGCCATGGGAGTGCAGTCATCCTGAGGGTCCTCAGCTCTGGGGTTCTTTTCTCACTGACAGCCTATTTTCTTTTTTACTTGTTTTATTTTCTTGGCTGTAACTGCAGACAGCACAATAAAGAGATCAGCATTGTTCAGCTCTTTTCCTACCTTTGAAAAGATGCCACTAATTTTGTCCAATTAGCCCTGAGTTTTAGCAGACTCTAAACACAAACTGCTGTCAACTTTTGCAGAACCCAGGAGGAGAGAGGAGGTTGATTTTCTTCCCCTCCCCTCCTAGTTTGTTGGCTGTCAGAGAGCACTTTATGTGCCTGTTTCTGGAAGGGCTGATGGAGCAGGTCACACAGGAACTTCTGATGTGGCCAGCTGGTCTCCCTTGTGGGATTGGGAGCTAGAGTGTCACATCCCTGCAAGAGAGCAGAAAAACCTGAGATGGAGGCAGTGAAGATCAGCAATTAAACACACAGCAGCTTTGAGTGAAGAGCTCCCTGAGCTACATCACTGCCTCACTCTAGCCCTTCCCCCCACACACCCATGACACCCCTGCTCTCATCCCCACGTCCAAAGGGCATCCTGCTGAATGCAGCACTGGTGGCTGCTGTCACCCAGGTGACAGTGGGGACCACGCACACCCCAGCCCAGCTTGCACACAGCCCAGCTGTGGCTTTTCTGCTAGATCTTGATGAAACTGGCTGTGTTTCAAGAACATTGTCCCTTGGGAGCAAACTTCACTTGCTGTCTAGCATTCAGCTGCATTGGCTTTACTTGGAAGAGGAACTTCTAAGCTTTCTCAGCAAAGTTCATTTTGTTTGAACTAGTGAAATAATTCCTAGTGCAAGCTCCAAGAAAAAGTTTTTGCATTTCCCTGCTTGGACCTCTGTCTGTCCCACGAGGCCTCATGGACACTTATGAGGTCATCTCCCCATCTGCTTTCAGCTCCTTCAAAAGGCAGTCTGTACAATTTTGATGCAACCCCAAACCCAATGCATATTTGGCTCCATGCACTTGTTTGAATGTATGTATATGCACTTGGAGAGGAATGGGACTGTGAATATAGAGGCTGAGGTCACGCCGTTAGGGGTGATTGAGGTCACACCATCTGACACATGTCAGATGAAAAGCTCAAGTAGGGATATTTGGCCAACTGCTCAGTGCAGATTTTCATCCTTCCTGTGGAAAGAAGAACCCCTTTCCCTGGCAGAGGCTCTCAGTGGGAGTCTGGTCCTCCCCTCTTGAGGGACAAGGAAAGGGTGCACGTTCACTCTGGACAGTGACACATGACAAAGATGGGCAATGAAGCTGGTGAAGAGTCTGGAGAACAGGGCTGGTGATGAGCAGCTGAGGGAACGGGGGCTGTTCAGCCTGGGAAAAAAGGAAGCTGAGGGGAGACCTCATTGCTCTCTAAAACTCCCTGACAGGAGGCTGGAGGCAGGTGGGGCTTGGTTTCTTCTCCCAAGGAACAAGCAGTGGGACAAGAGAAAACATCCTCAAGTTGCATCAGGGAAGGTTTAGGTTGGCCATGAGGAAAAATTTCTTCCCCAAACAGGTTGTCAATCTCCGTCCCAGGCTGCCCAGAGAATAGTGAAGTACCCATCCCTGGAGGGGTTTCAAAGCCATGGAGATGTGGTGCTGAGGAACGTGGTTTAGTGGTGACCTGGCAGTCAGACTTCACGCTTCTCACAGTCACATTTGTCAGAGCAAGGGAGGGAGTTGCTTTTACCCGTCCTCATTTTCTGTGTGCTCTCTCTGGGATGAGCAGGTGCTCTCAAAACTTGCTTGGAACAACACAGACCTTGCCATAGGGAACCAGGCTCTGCCTGGTGGGTGTTGCTCAGAGCAGAGCCATGTGCCACGGTAGCAGCAAGTTTGCACGTTCTGGGGTGCAGGAGAGGCTGTGCCCTGTTCCTCTGCCAGCTGGTTCCATCCCCTCAGGGTTGATGATCCAGTGTTCTCATACCTTGTAGTGTTTGTGGATCTGATGTGCTCATAGCCCACAAGGTCACAGATCCCATGGGGTTGTGGATCCCATGGGTTCACCTCCAGTGGGGTTGTGGATCTGATGTGCTCAGACTCCACAGGGTTGTGGATCTGATGTGCTCAGAGTCCTGAGGGTCTCACATCCCATGGGGTTGTGGATCCGACGTGCTCAGACCCCACAGGGTTGTGGATCTGATGCACTCATAGCCCCCAGGGTCTCACATCCTATGGGGTTGTGGATCTGATGCACTTATAGCCCCCAGGGTCTCACATCCCATGGGGTTGTGGATCTGATGTGCTCAGACTCCACAGGGTCACAGATCCCAGGGGGTTGTGGATCTGATATGCTCATAGCCCACAGGGTCACAGATCCCACGGGGCTGTGGATCCGATATCCTCAGCCCCCCAGGGTCACGGATCCCACATGCTCAGAGCCCCTCCCCACCGATAGCAGCTGCGAGCCCCGAGCACGCCCCGGCGCCGGCACCAGCGTCGCACTATTTCTGACTCCAAAGTACAGATGGCTCCGGGGTGGCTTTTTCTTGGCACCTCCCTGCAGAACCCAGCGAGGGGCATCTGCTGCAAACAACTGCTCGGAAATCGCTGCCTCCTGGCCGGGTCGCTGCCGGGTTGCTCCCACCTGGCTCCCCGCCGCTGACCCGGCGGGCTGGGTTAAGCACTCTCGCTTTAGCGCTGTACCTCCAACAGCTCCAGGCAAGAGATGTATTTCATGCGCAGTCCTCCTGTACCTCTCCTTGATGTTCTGAGGCAATGAGAAAGAAGTGTTAAATTTGTTCTTGGCTACTTTTCCTTGCAACTCCCAAAGGCCCCGGTTACAAACTGAATCAGTTATCAGCTAGTTAGGCTGGCAGTTCCCGGAGGTACTGCATGAATACTGATAGGGACCCATGCATTATTCAGTGCGAAGAGCAGAGGAAAATGAGCAACACGTCCAAAACAAGAACAGCAGTGGCAGTAAGGGAATAATTAGCGAGCTGTCACTTGTCCCTGTCAGTATTCCCTCCCTTAACACATGAGGGAAAATAATAAAAAAGGGTAAGATCATCTCGCAAGCTCTGCTCTTAAATATGCAGCTGGTAGGTTAAAATACAATGATAAAGGGGAGAGGATAGAGAGCTCTGATACAGTTTTCAAAAGATATGGCCTCCATTTCCATGGAGACTATTTTTTCCCTTTCCCCCCCCCCCCCCCCCCCCCCCCCCCCTTTTTCCCTTTCTCTCTCTCTCTCTCTCTCTCTCTCTCTCTTTTTTAATCCCACAAGCATTGGGTTATACAATAAGTCCCTGCCTTAAATACCAGCCCATGTGCAACAGCATGAAAGGGATGTGGCTCTACCACGGGGGCTTATCCCAAGGAAAATATTTAGGGGTGGGTTTTTCCCTCCCTTCCCACAAAACACAACTCCAGTGAGCGCTTTAGAGCAACCGGGGGCACCGCAATGGGCTCCGCTGAGCAAGGCTGCGGCTTCAGAACAAAGCATGGGAGCAGGGGAATCCCTCCAGCCAGGACCTGTGCGTCCTGTGCTGCTCCCCACTACTGCCCAGTCCCTTCCCACAGCTCTCCTGAGAGCTGGAGATAATGGGGAGGCACCTCAAGCTGCAAACCGGGGAGCTCAAATCAAGTTATCTGGATCAAGCTATCAACCACTTCAGCAGCTTGTGGATTGATGAGGACAGAGTCGTTCTGCTACTATCTAATAAATAGCCCCAAAGCTTCTCGTGGAGAAGCAATGAGGAGGAGGGTGCTGGTGCCCGTGGGGTGCCCAGGGTTCTACCCATGAGCTAGTGGTGTCAGGGAAAAGGTGCCCTGGTGCCATTGGTGTTCACAGGCTGGACCGCAGCAATCGAGGGTCACCATGAGCAAAGCCCGTGCTTGTGCCAGTAGCAGCCTGTGCCAGGCTCTTCTCCGAGCCTTCCAATGCCTTGGCACAACTGGCCTCTCCTTAGGACAGCAGTGAAGATGCTGCTGCACAGAAAGGCTCTTCCCCTCCAACCCCAAGCAGGTCCCTCTACCATCAGGCATTTCACCTTCACCCAAAGCAGCCCTTGGCAGCTCCACTGCTGCCACACTAATGCCAACCCAGGGAGGGCTTTCACAGCAACAGTAGCAGTGACTTTCCTGAAATACCCTGAGACTGATCCCTCCAACACCCTGCTACATCCCAACGGAGCTCAGTGTCGCTCAGAAGGGTCTCCAAGCACATGGCCCACCTCGGGGCTGGATAGGTCCCGAGTCCTGGCAGAAAACTGCCCCGGAGATCCCAACAGCCGTTGCAGGGTGCAAGGAGCTAATAATGAGCCCATCTTATTTCAGGGCTCTGCAGCACTTACGTCATCCAGGACCCACTTCCCTCCTTCCCTGCCCTGGTTTCTCAGAGAGAAGTGTTGGCAAAGGCGCGGGCAGCAGCGGAGCTCTGCAGGGAGCGGGGCGGAGGGACAGCTCCTTGCCAGGGGTCCGGGGTCCTGCGGGAGCCAGCTCCGAGAACGGCGTCGAGTCCGAACAAAGGGAAAGGGAAGAGGGCAAGGCTGGAACGGCGTTGGCAGCAGTGGCTGCAAATGGCACCGGTCCAGCTCCCCAAAAGCCAGCAGAGGTCTTTCAGCAACCCTTTTCCCACACTGGGAGCACGTCTCCTTTGAAGATTCTTCTTTTTGTCCCAAAATATCCTTCGCTGCTTCCCCCCTGCTCCTGCCCGGCAGCCCGCAGGATAGCGGCTCCCTGCGCGTAGCCTCGTGCTCTAGAAGCACCCGCAGAGCAGAGCCTTCTCAGGGCAGGTTTTTATAAGCCCTTTCTAGCTCCTGACTAATCCGTGCCCAGCCCAGCCCCTGACATGCCAGAGTTGCCTTTGAGATGGTGCCACAGACTTGCACAGATGACTCTGGTTGATTGACACAAGATGGTAGAGATAGGCCCTTAGCTAACCCATATTCCAGCACAAACTCACAGCAAGGTTTTTGCTCATCAGATGTCTTTCCTGATGCCCCTAACTCGTTGCCAAGGTGGCCATTTTCTTCCCCTCTCACATGTGCTTTTGTCTTTGAGGAATGATTTGCTGGATAATGTATTTCATCCCACAAATCCTGTGTATGTCCTGGGAGAAGAAAGCTGGAGAGATTTCACATCAACTAAACAAGCATCTCTGGTGTCAAGAGCCTGTATTTTTGCATAAGCACCCACAGGTTCTTCACTCTCCCTTGCTGAATGAGATCCTTGGCATGGATGAATATTCATAAGGAATAACTGGGAAGAGCTCTGATTTTCAGCAAAGCAAACTTTCCTGGGGGAGGAAAGAGGAGGAGTGTACTTTTCTCTGCTACTTCTCTGGTGTATGTTCAGCCCCAGGTGGTGCTTTCCAAGCTCCTCAGACAAGGTTAGGGAAGCTGCTCAGCACCAGCGTGGAGCTGGGTGCTGGATGGGGCCACCACCCATTGCAAATCAGTCTACCAAGGAGAGCGGCGTGGTGGTGGTGGTCTGTCCCTGACCCCAAAACTAGACATGCTGGCTTTGAACCAACCCCAAACAGGTTGTTATTATAAATTCATGGTTGCAGGGCAGACCCTGAGCTCCAAAATCCAAATCCAGGAGAAAATTTTTTCACCAGGAGAGCAGTTAGACATCAGAATAGCCTCCCAAGGGAATCAGTACTACAGAATGTCAGGTTGCAAGGGACCCCAGTGGTCATCTAGTCCAAGTAGTAGATGGATCATCTGGTCCAAGAAGTAGTGGATTCCTCTGCATTGAACACTTTGAAGACTCAGCTTCACAGGGTGCTGGGCCAGCTTGTTTCAACTACTCTATCCCCTAGAAAGGTTGGACCAGAGGATGTTTGGGCCCCCTTCCACCCTGGCATTCCATGATTCTATGAATCCTAAGGGTAGAAGAGATTTCTGCCCTGCTTCTGGTGGATTTGGCTTCTTAGCCCTTTCCACTTGGTGCAGCTCATTTTCCCTCTTGTGTGTGCCCCCTGCTTTTGCTGCCCCAACGGCAGGATGGCTCTGGTGGCAGTGTCACCATTGCTGCCACACAGCTGGCGCTGACACGTGGCAAGGAGCTCCGGAAACCTGATGTTCTGCTGCATCCCTACCTGGCCCTTGGTTTCACGGGCGCTGGAAGCGGCCGCGGTTTGATTGCGGGATTCAGCGAGCGGAGGGTGAATTGTGTGGCACGGAGAGTCTCCCTGGTTATTGTGTCAAGGAGCCCAGGTGTCAATCGATGGCTAACGACGACTATCAGTGTCAAAGGAGAAAGCAACTTCCCCGCGCTGAGCCGTCGCCACGGAGCAGCCCTCGATGTAGCTGCCACGGGGCGTTCGCTGCACCGGGAGAGCGTTCAAGCAGTGCCCCGGGGCAGGGATGGGGGAAGGATGCAAATCCAGCTTCTCCTCACCCTGAGGTCTTTCTCCTCTTGCTTCTTTTAATCGCCGAGAGCAGGATTTGGAGTTTGCTGTGGCTCCAGTACCCACACGGGCTGTGCTCCTGGGTGGAGGCTGGCCAGGCTCCAGGGTGTGGGAGGGCATCTGGGCACTGCCTCCTCTGATGGCAGCACTGAAGCATTCCGTTCATAACCCTCCAGAGAAACTGAGCTATGACCTGCTCTGGCTTTTTTTACACTTGTGCTCCGGTGCCTGAGACATGGCCAGAGTGTCAACAGACTGAAAACCTTGAGGAGCACATGGTCCTGGCAGGAGAAGGGGGCAAGAAGGACTGCTCAGGTTGCCCCAGTTCAGCAGAGCTGAGCCCAGACTGGTAGTAGTGACCACATTTTGAAGGTCTGCTCTTCTGAGCTCTCTGTGGGCACCTGCAGCACCCAAATCCCTCCCCAACTCCTACTTCTGGTGACCACAGCAGTTAGTGGCTTCTGTGAAGCATGCCCTCCATCTGCAGGGATGATGAGAGGGTTGTGGTGCTCAGTGCCAGGGCAGGCTGGCATCCCAAGCAGCCAAGGCTTGGTGAAAGCATGCACATTGTGGGCTGGTGACAATCCTGTCATGGGCACAGCCCAGCCACCCCTGACATGCCACATGAGGAAGAGGCAAGAGGAAGGCTCGGTGCCCTCCGTCGCCCAGTGCCGGGAATGATGCTCCTCTTGCTGTCACACCGCACTCGGAGGATGCTGAATTAAACAGGGGGTCTTTTGATGCCGCTGGAGAAACTGTTGCATTAATTAGCCATGGATTTGCATAGGCAGCTCACCCACTGACAGAGGTGTGCTTCCCCAGGACCGAGGCACAGCTGAGTCCTCAGACCCCTCTCCTCCGTGTGCGTCGCCCACCCTGTCACTCGGACTCCCCAGCTGTGCCGTGCCAGCTCGCTCCCCTATTGTTTATTAATGAGCTGAACCTTGAAAGCAGGAGATCTTTGCCAGGGGTTATTTTCACTACCACGTTAGTTAAGGCTGAGAGGATTATTTTACATGCCAATGAATAATTTACCTGCCATTAAAAAGCTGATTCTGAGGCAACCCCCAGCGCTGGCCCATCCATTGCCTGCGTGCAGCGGGAAGGTGCTGGAAGTAGGATGTTGTCTACAGGGTTTTTTTTTTCCCCTGACAGGGAGGGAAGGTCTCAAAGCATTTTGGACAATAAAATGCCCTCAGCATCAGAGCTCTCACGAGGTATGGCCGAATCTCATAGTTTAGGGCTTTAAAAAGAGGGGGGTGGGGGTGGGTGGGGAAGAGGGCAGAATAATTGTGATACCACCTTGGGTTGGTTTTTTTTTTGCTGGTGCTCCTTTTGAGGTCTCTATTTCCCCCCCTCACATCCTCCACACCAGCTGATTATTTATAGCATGCCAGACCTCGAGCCTTATACAGACACCACGCATGGCTTCTCCCGGTGCTGGGGGAGACTGGGAGCTATTGGTAGAAGATTTAACTCATTAGCAGGTGAAAGCCGGGACAAAGCTCCCGGATTCGGCGCCCGCCTTCCCCGACCCGATTGCGTTTGTTTGGAAAGCGGCTAACACACGGGCGCGGGGGGGTGCGGGGGGGGCATAAATCAGCAGGAAAATCAAATGCTAACATGTAAATAAATTGCAAAATCAGCTGAGAAATTGGTTTCATTTTGAGGCGATAAAGCATATTTTCCCTCCTGCACTGATCTTTTTTTATAAGGGGGCCCCTTAAGAATTGCAATATTTCCGTGTGGTGATGATAAACATTAGTGAGTTGCTTTAGAAATGAAAAGAAAAAAGGGGGGGGGGGGAGAAAAAAATGGCAACCCCTGTGGGGATTTGAAAAACATATGCACTTCAAATCTGAAAATCCAATTTAACTGTCCATTATATGGAGAATAAAAAAAAAAAGAGAAGAAGAAGAAGAGGTAAGGATAGGATAATTTTGCAGTTACACAGCATTTGACTAAATCTGATTCAGGGATGACAGCTACACTTTAAAAGCTACATGTCTGAATGTAAGGAGACAGCAAATCATTTATTTATGATTGTAATCTAGCTCCTGTCTAACAAGTTAACAACTGTGCAGAGTGCTCCCTGAGTGGAGGCAGCCTGTGTAGGCTTGTCAGTTAGCGCCCTTTAAAACACTTCCCATAGAAGCCCTGTTTAAAAAAGAAAGAAAGAAAGGAAGAAAGAAAGAAAATAAAAAAATAAAAGAGGCCAAAGAGAGTCCCTGTCAGATTTACCAAAACAAGCAGATGTTTGGAGGAAGTTTGGAGGAACAAACCCTGGACTTTCGCTTCCCTTATTTTTTGTCTAGCGGAGGCATCAGGCAGGTGGAGGCAGGCGCCCGTGGTGGGGTTGCTGCCACAACCTGCACTTTGTGGCAGCTCCCTGGTTGCACCCAAATGCCACCACGTGGCCGCTGGGCACTGGGCTGTGGCACCGCAGGGCTGCCCTGCCCAGGGGTCCTGCACCGTGCCAGCCCAGCTGCTCCATCAGGCTTTGTCGGAGGTGGCACTTGTCTGATCACAGAACCACCAAGGTTGGAAGAGACCTCGAAGATCATCAAGTCCAACCTGTCATCACAGACCTTATGACTGAACCATGGCACCAAGTGCCACGTCCAATCCCCTCTTGAACACCTCCAGGGATGGGGACTCCACCACCCCCCTGGGCAGCACATTCCAATGGCTAACAACTCTCTCAGTGAAGAACTTTCTCCTCACCTCCAGCCTCAACTTCCCCTGGCGCAGCTTGAGACTGTCTCCTCTTGTTCTGGTGCTGGTTGCCTGGGAGATGTTGAAGTCTTGATTCCTGTATGCCTGCCCCTGGCACTGACTGGTGCCCATAACACACTCCATCCATCCATCCATCTATCCATCCATCCATCCATCCATCCATCCATCCATCCATCCATCCATTCCTGTATGTCCTGACCTCATTCCTGCTGTAGCAGGGAGCAGGCTAACACTGCCCACGCAGAACAGTGCTGTACCCATCCCAAAGTGTTGATGGAAGATGTCTGAAGACAGGTAGGTCACCTGAAGGGTTATGAAGAGCTCTGAGCAGGCGGTATGTGCCCAGGAGCTCTAATGGGATAGAAGTAACCTAATATTGGCATTAATTTAGCTTCTCATTTAAAATCACAGAATCACAGAATCACCAAGGTTGGAAGAGACCTCAAAGATCACCAAGTCCAAATCCTCTTGGTACCAAAGCTCTAGAAGGTGAACCATGCAACTAGATCTTCTGAAGAGTGACAGGGAAAGGCTGGTGAGCTGCTGTCCATGGCCCCCCACGTCCACACCAGATAACCTGGGAGAGGCAATCACAATACCTAGCACTACTAGACAATATATCCCAGGACACCTCCCAGCTGGAGAACCTGGAAAATAGAGGGAAAGCCACTATGGTTGGGAGGAGGACATGCTTTGCAAGACAAGAACTTTGGCTTTCTTCAGGAGAAGTCACTAGGTGTGTGATGGCAAAGTCCTCAAGAAGGAAACTGGCCCAGTTGGAGGCAGTGACTAAAGGACAGTATCAAGGAATCAGAATAAATTGCTGGTTTTCAGAGGGAATGGAATGGAATGGAATGGAATGGAATGGAATGGAATGGAATGGAATGGAATGGAATGGAATGGAATGGAATGGAATGGAATAGAATAGAATAGAATAGAATAGAATAGAATAGAATAGAATAGAATAGAATAGAATAGAATAGAATAGAATAGAATAGAGATATAACATAATATAGAATAGAATAGAATAGAGTAGAAGATAGGATAGGATAGGATAGGATAGGATAGGATAGGATAGGATAGGATAGGATAGGGGATAGGGGGATAGGGGATAGGGGATAGGGAATAGAATAGAATAGAATAGAATAGAATAGAATAGAATAGAGCACTTGGTGCCATGGTTTAGTCATGAGGTCTGTGGTGATGGGTTGGACTTGATGACCTTTGAGGTCTCTTCCAACCTTAATGGTTCTGTGAGAGAATATAGAATAGAATGGAATGGAATGGAATGGAATGGAATGGAATGGAATGGAATGGAATGGAATGGAATGGAATGGAATAGAATAGAATAGAATAGAATAGAATAGAATAGAATAGAATAGAATAGAATAGAATAGAATAGAATAGACCAGGTTGGAAAAGACCTCAGAGATCATCAAGTCCAACCTATCACCCAACACCATCTGATCAACTAAACATGGGATCTGTGCTGGAAAAGAGCACAGCAAATGATCCAGAGAAGAGGTGAGGTGGCAAAGTTTTCTGGTGGCACAAAGTGATCTGGCTTTCTAAAGGCAGCTGCAGAAGTCACAGAGATCTCTCACTGGAGTGAGGGGCTGGGCAGGGGCAGGTGACATTCAGGGGATGTAGAACGAGAAACCTCATCTTTGCATGCTCAGAGGACCCCGTGCCACCACCCAGGAGTGAAACCAGGGCTGCAATAAATAACTCCATGGAAACACCAGCTCCACATCCAGCAGTGGCTGAAAAAATCCCCACCTAATACTGGGAGTTATTAGGAGAAAACTAGGGACCAAAGGAAGAGCACCATGCTGCTGTGGACACCCACATAGCAGCCCTTCCCTGAATCCTGCACTGCTGTGCCCCTACCCCCTAAAATCACAGAATTGTTGTGGTTGGAAAAGACCTTTAAGGTCATCCAGTCCAATCATTGATGCAACACTGCCAGGTCACCACCAAACTCTGTCCCTCAGCACCACAATAGCACAAGAGTTTTGTGTTATTGACGCAAAAATGATGGCACAAACAAGAAGGGTCCAGAGCCATGCCCTGGGGATGAGCAAGGCTAAGGGCAGGATTCCCTGGGTAAGGCTCTTAGAATCATAGAATTGTTAGGGTTAGAAGGGACCTCAAAGTTCAGCCAGCTCCTGCCGTGGGCAGGGACACCTCACACTACATCAGGTTGCTCAAAGCCACATCCAGCCTGACCTTAAACACCTTCAGGGATGAGGCTTCCACCACCTCCCTGGGCAACCTGTGCCAGTGTCTCACCACCCTCATGGGGAAGAACTTCTTCCTAACATCCAATCTGAATCTACCCAGCTCTAGTTTTGTTCCATTCCCCCAGTCCTATCACTCCCTCACACCCTCAAAAGTCCCTCCCCAGCTTTCTTGGAGCCCCCTGCAGATACTGGAAGGCCACAATAAAGTCTCCTCGGCACCTACTCTTCTCAGACTGAACAACCCCAACTCCCTCAGTCTGTCCTCATAGCAGAGCAGCTCCAGCCCTCTGCTCATCCTCGTGGCCCTTCTGTGGACACCTTCCAGCACCTCCAGATCCTTCCTGTAACAGAGGCTCCAGAACTGGCCACAGTACTCCAGGCGAGGTCTCACCAGAGCAGAGTAGAGAGGAAGAATCACCTCCTCTTCAGCCTGGCAAGGAGATGCCTGAGAAGGGATGCCACAGAAAAGAGTACATTGAGGACAGTGAATATGGACCCACTGCTGATTATTGTTGGTTTTTTTTTTATAAGGGGAAGAAAAATGCTCTCAGCTCTCAGTAGAAGAAAAATGCTCTCAGCTTCTCACCAGAGAAGAACAAAGCCCATGAAGGGGGACTGGTGGCAGGCTGGAAGGCAAGCAGCAAGGAGGCTGCTCTCACGTGTGCTGTTATCAGCAGATATCTCTCACCGATCCTGTGAGAGCTGAAATTTACATGGGTTCAAGAAGCTACTGGACAAATTAATGGCAGAAAAATCCATCATCTATCCCTACACAGACATTATTTCTGGCTCTGAAAGATCTCAAGCCATAAATTACTGGAGGTTAATAGAGTACTTGATGAAGTATCATTGTTCCCTTGCTCTGTTCTTGTGCTCTTCGGCTGCTGTTTGCTGTTCCCTTTCCCAGAGATGAGCCACTGCAGCTATTCTTATGCTCCCAAAGTGTTCTTTCACCACTTGGAGATGTATCTAATGTTCCACATAAATCAAACACTCGTGTTTGATGTGACTTGTCCTGGCCTCTGTGATCCTGTGGCTACAGTCCCATTTGTTTCAGTGGGGTCTGGATTGTACCTGTTGCACTCAAACAAAAACTGTCACCAGAGGTACCCAGTGCTGTGCTCCTGGGGCTGACCCTGCTCTGGACAGCCCTTTCCAGCTCCTCACTGGCCATCCCACCTTGGAGACCATTTCCATAAATCATAGAATCAACCAGGTTGGAAAAGACCTCCGAGATCATGAAGTCCAACCTGTCACCTAAGACCTCATGACTAGGTAAACCATGGCTTCAAGTGCCACATCCAATCCCCTCTTGAACACCTCCAGGGATGGTGGACTCTACCACTTCCCTGGGCAGCACATTCCAATGGCAAATAACTCTTTCTGTGAAGAACTTTCTCCTCAGCTCCAGCCTAAACTTCCCCCGGTTCAGTTTGAGACTGTGTTCTCTTTTCAATTGCTGGTTGCCTGGGAAAAGAGACCAGCCCCCACCTGGCTACAACCTCCCTTCAGGGAGTTATAGAGAGCAAGAAGGTCTCCCCTGAGCCTAATGGGTTCCTCTTCTCAACCTATTGAAAACACACCCTTGGTCAGGCATCGTCCCCTGGGAATGTGAGCTGTCTGTCACCCCAGGGATGCTCACACAGGGTGGTGTTGGGAGGAGATGGTTGGATTTGGGGGCATCTCATGCTGATCCTCTGAGTGCTGATGAGAAACTGGATGTAAGAGCTGGTTTGAAATGGGAAACTGGCCATAAGACCTGGTTTGGTCAGCAGTTTAGACTGGAGTTCCCCCTGTTCACACCATATTCCATGCTGGCGTAGATGTGGTGCAGTAATGGTTTCTTGTCAGGGAATGTGTTGGACCCAGCCCACAGACACCTGCAGGACGTCCAGTTCCACAAGCTGCTGTCCCATCTTCTGATTTTGCTGCCTCTGTTACTGGGGGGGAGGTCCCAGAAGCACACTCCCTGTCATCAGTGCTGTGGGCACGAGGGTAGCTCCCAAGGTCACAGGCGCCCCAGCTCTTCATTCTGACTCTGTCCTGGGCAAAGCCCCCAGGGAAAACAGCTTGGCACAGGAACAGCTGCCTATGAAGAGTCAGGGAAGCTGTCCTCTGAGCTGTATCAGCTCTTCTGCTTTGAGAGGGGTTGGGTGTGAGAGCTGCAGGGCTGGGATCATGAGTTGCTTTGTCATTTTCTTTTTGTTCAGTTTTGAAGCGGAATCGATCTAAAGCCCCTTGTCCTGATAACTTGATACCGTGGAAAACCCTTTTCCCCTGGGGAAAGGAGGGAAGGTGTCTTTGCTGAGGCGTCTGCGCTTTGCCCACCGTCCCCTTAACCTCTACCAAAGCACTCTTCCGGTGCCAAGGTCCCCCTGTACCAGCTGTGCTGTCCCCTGGGGGCAGCTGCCGCTCCAGATGTGTGCAGGGAGGGAGGCCAGCAGCGGGCCGGGGGCCCAGAGGAGCTGGTTTGTTTGTTGTGCGTGAGAATCAGCAGCGAGCGAAGCGAGGGGAGAAAGTTTGAAATGGTGGTTGTCAGATAGCATCACCCTCACACCCCGTGCTGAATGCTAATGAGTGCAAGGAAACACAGGGAGTCTCTGCCTGTTTATTTATCTCAGGCTGGGTCAGAGGCTGAAAACACACAGTTTGGCTTTTGCAGATAAAATAATTCTTCTCAGCCAGAAAACGCTGGGTCTGCAGTTCATGGAGTCGTAGGATCACAGAAGATTCCTCCACCACCACCTTTTCTCTCTCTCTTTTTTTTTTTTTTTGATGCAGGGAGAGAAACGTGGCTGTGGAGGCTCAATGCTGCAGGTAACACCCTCGTCTGTCAGTGATACCCTGTTGATACAGAGAGGTTTAGAATGTGCTTCAACCACAGCCCTTAGCAGAGCGCTTTGGGAAGAACCTGCGGCAGAGGTTGCCAGGGCTGGGTCCTGCACTCCTCCTGGCCACTGGGCTGGGCTGATTATCCTGCTGGAAAACAATGCCCACGGTGGTATTTAAATGAGATTAAAAGTAGAAGCGGGTTAGGTAGTGTAGGAGTCTGCTCTGCTCTCTCTTCTTCAGGGAGGGAGAAGAAAATCTCAGCAATCCCCATTTAATGAGCAGCACGGAGGTCTGGGCTAACTGCACTGCTCCCTCCCCACATCCTCATGCTCACGGTGTCTCCAAAGAGCAACAACAACAGGAAAAAAAAAAAACATTATTAGTGTGTTTTTGAGAAGGAACCATTGGTTGCTATCATGTCATCGTGCGGAGGGGACGTGTCCCTGCTGGTAATTAGGGAGTGGAGAGACTGGAGCTATCTGCATGGCTGATTGACAGCCTGGGCTAAGCAAACAGATCCTCCAGCAGCCTGGGCTGGGATTGGGCTTGGCTGCAGCTCGGCAGCCCCAGCCAGGAGGCCGTGGAGAATGGCACTGTTAAAGCAGCCAGCAATCTGTGGGGTCTTCAGAACCTTATCATCCATGCGAGTCAACAACTGTGCTAAATTGAAATCGTAGAGTTGATTAAACGACGTATTTAAGGCCCCCATAAAAGAAAGCAAAGCCAGCCAGGACGGGAGCGGGCATGAGCCACGGGGCGGGGGGAGGGAGGGTGGACCGCGGCGTGGGGAGGGTTTATCTCACCGCGAGCAGCAGGCTCAGCCACTGATCTAATCAAATTATTCAGCATTAAAAAACTGCCAAGGCATTCCAGTGCTGCAGCTTCCAGAGCCCAGCTGGGATCAAATGCTAATCAACATCTCCACGATATTTATTCCCACTGTCAGTCTGGTACGTGTTTGTTTTCCGAGCGCTGCATACTAAACCGAGGGATCAAGATGAATCGGTGGAGATGGGAGATGATGAGCAGCCAGGCTAAAGAGAGAGAGAGAGGAAATAAAATACCAGCTATTGGGAAGTGGTGGGAGATAGCTGGAGGCAGCCAAGCAGCCCTCACCGGGGGTGGGCTCTGTGACCCTCAGCCCCACCCATGGCACGGTGAAGCTGGAATGCACCCACCATAGAATCAGAGAATTGTCAGGGTTGGAAGGGACCTCGAGGATCAGCCAGTTCCAACCCACCTGCCAAGGGCAGGGACACCTCACACTGCAGCAGGTTGCTCACAGCCACATCCAGCCTGGTCTTAAAAACCTCCAGGGATGAGGCTTCCACCACCTCCCCCCGGGCAACCTGTGTCAGTCTCTCACCACCCTCATGGGGAAGAACTTCTTCCTAACATCCAAGCTGAATCTACCCATTTCTTTTTTTTTTTTTCCATTCCCCCAGTCCTGTCACTCCCTCACACCCTCAAAAGTTCCTTCCCATCTTTCCTGTAGGCCCACTTCAGATACTGGAAGGCCACAATTAGGTCTCCTCAGGACCTTCTCTTCTCCAGACTGAACAGCCCCAACTCCCTCACCCTGTCCTCATAGGAGAGGAGCTCCAGCCCTCTGATCATCCTCGTGGCCCTGCCACCATCTGAACAGGAACATTGTTGTGGCTGTCATGGGATGCACTGAGG
This sequence comes from Picus viridis, assembly GCA_033816785.1. Classification (NCBI taxonomy): domain Eukaryota; kingdom Metazoa; phylum Chordata; class Aves; order Piciformes; family Picidae; genus Picus; species Picus viridis. Next base: position 12,419,092 of record CM066595.1, read on the forward strand.
CATCACACCTCTTCCTCTTGCATACAGGTGCCCCTTTCATCCTCACATGGGCTGGTTCTGCATCAGCTCCTTGGCATGGGAGAATCACAGAATGCTTTGGGGTGGACCTTGAAGATCCTCTAGTTCAAACTCTATGCCATAGACAGAGACACCTCTTACTAGACCAGGTTGCTCAAGGCCCCATCCATCCTGGCATTGGACAATTCCAGGCTTGGAGCCTCCACAACCTCCCTAGGCAACCTCTTCCAGTGTCTCACTGTCCTCACTGGAAAGAATTTCTTCCTCATCCCCAGGCTAAACCTCCCCTCTCCCAGCTCAAAGCCGCCGCCACTCATCCTGTCAGTGCAAGCCTTTGTGAAAAGCCCCTCCCCAGCTATCCTGCAGCCCCCCTCCAGGTACTGGAAGGCTGCTCTAATGTCCTTGGAGGAAGGAAAGATGTCGCCGAGTAGCAGGCAGTGGCCCCTCGAAGGCCGTGCAAGCCGGCAAGGTCCTCCTTAAGCGCTAGCCACGGGAGCACTGGGAGACTAATTAATTCCCTTTTTGTTTTTTCAGAGTTTCATTTTTAAATTACAGTCTTCCCTCCTCTCTAATAAATACTCAACAATTAAAGCTTTTTTTTTTTTTGCCTTCCCCCACCCCCCCCCGACATGCGATTCCAACATCTCAGTGTCCCACCCTCCTGTCACCTTCCCTGCCATAAACAGATTCGTAGAAACTGCTTTTGACGCCCCAGCTGCCATTAGCCACTTAAAATCCCATAATTATCATCCTATCATGGGCCTGTTAACGAGCAGTAAAAATAAGGCCATTGAATATGGTAATTTATTCGTAAATTAGCCTAATGAGAATAGGTTTCAGACACTGTTTACTTTCTAGCTGCCTGTTTCGGTGCGGTGCAGGCTGGCTGCGCTGGGATGGCAAACGCTGTTTGTCAGCGCGGGAGCCTCTGCCTGGGTGGCAGACGCGGCTCCCGCGCGCCGGTGGCACGGCCACAGCTCCGCTCCTGTGCCAGTGGCACAGCCACAGCTCCAGAGACAGCTCCGCTCCTGTGCTAGTGGCACAGCCATTGCTCCACTCCTATGCTGGTGGCACAGCCTCAGCTCCAGAGACAGCTCCGCTCCTGTGCTAGTGGCACAGCCACAGCTCTGCTCCTGTGCCAGTGGCACAGCCACAGCTCCAGAGACAGCTCCGCTCCTGTGCTGGTGCAACAGCCACAGCTCCAGAGCCAAACATCCAGAGCCGTCTCTGTTCCCATGCCAGTGGCTGAGCTGATGCTCCAGGGCCGAATCTGCTCCCGCACCAGTGGCAGAGCCAAAGCTCCAGGGCCAGCTCCACTCCTGTGCCAGTGGCAGAGCTGAAACTCCAGAGCCACCTCTGTTCCCATGCTAGTGAGTGCAGCCCACTATGTCGAGCACCTCACACCCAGGAGATAACAAAGCTGGTCTTTTCTGGCCAACTATCACCTAAAGCCTCACCTGGTGCCCCAGAAGAAATGCCCATCAGTCAGGCTGGCAGAAGGAAGAGGAGCTGGAGCTGCCTCTACTTTGGCTCCAGAGCTGACAGGTCTCAGCACGCCAGCACCTGGGCTGCTGATTTTCCCCAAGCTCTATCTTTGCAAACAGTTCTTCTCAGGCAGTGGAGTGGTAATAAAGCTCTGAATGAATGAGGAGGAGAGGTCCTTTCAGGGAAGAGGTGAAGAGCTCTTGACTATGAGCCTTTCACCCTCTAGAGTATTTTCATTCCTAGGCTGGCTAAAAGCCAGGAAATAAATCTGCAGGGCCAGAGCTGCTCAGCTGAGTTGCTGAGCCAGAGCCCACAGCACTTGGGGCTGATCCCCACCCCTTCTGTTCCCCTCTGAGGAAGGGGGCTCAGACTTGCCCCTCTGCAGGGCATTCCCACCCCACCAGCTCCTGCAAAGGGCAGGGATGTGCTGGGATTTGGGGGCTCAAGAGACGCAGCTCAGGAGAAGCCTTGTGCTGCTAGGACAGCTCAGCCTTGTCATGCTGAGCCTGGCCACAGAATCATAGAATCATTGAACACTTTAGGTTGGAAGGGACCTTTAAAGGTCATCCAGTCCAACCCCCCTGCAGTCAGCAGAGACATCTGCAGCTAGGACCAGGTTGCTCAGAGCCCCAGAATGCTTCCAGGGATGGGGCATCTACCTGCAAAGGAGCAGTCCCTGAATGGGACTGGAAAATAGGATGAATTAACCAGTCCTGGCTCCCGAGCAGGTACCTCATCCCAACCTTTCCACTGAGGCTTTCACTCAGGAGTATGTAGGCAGCCTGGTCACCAGTGGCACATCTGGTGTGGCAGCAAGCCATGCCAGCTGTTGTCCCTGCCCAGAGCTCTGGGCTGTGCTGAAGCATCCCACATTGAGCAGCACTCGCCTTGAGTTGACCAGCTGACAAAGGGGCCACCTACAACCCTTGACCTGTGGGAAAGTGAGTGGCCGGCACCATGCATGTGTGTGGTGACTGTGATGGGGATGTTTGGGGTTGGAGAGCATCCTGGGCACCTGTCCCATGATCCCCAGCTCCTGCTTCCATGTACAAAAATCAGCTGCTCCAGGAGCAGGAGGCTATTCTTAGAGCAAAGTTCCAGGATTATCCATTGCCCTCAAGAATCCTGCCTGGTCCCCAGTGCCTGATTCCCACCTGGTGCAGGAGGAGCAAGGTAACAGCAAAGTCCACCTTGCAGTGCCAGCTGTGCTGCTTCCGACCACTGCTCTTTGTCCGCCACCAGCTCTGGCATCCGGCCTCCACGGTGGCTCTTCTCCTGCTTTTTCCATCCCCTAATTTAATTACAACTTGCTTCTTTGCTAATTATAATGGTCAATTGAGAGCAGAGCTGAAGGCCACTGCAGTGGGGAGGCTGGAGGTTGTCTCCTTTTGGCTGAGAGGGCCCCGCTGTAATTTCGTTTCCTTCTGACGGAGATGATGAACGCTTTGTGTCAAACCACTTCCCAGCAGCTCTCACAGTGTGAGAACGATCGAGGTCAGCAGATGCACGCAACCTACCATCAGCTCCAGGGTACTGCTCAAAGGCTGACACACAGCCCAGCTGAGGAGAGGTCATCTCTGCGAGAAACAAACCTCCCAGCCGCTGAGCGAGGACCAAATTGCAGCATTGGGAAATCAGCGTGTGGAGCACGTTACAAATCACTCCTGAGGTAACGGGGGTAACAAAAGCAGTCACTTCTACCCAGCACCCACAGGCACCAAATCACACACAGATTGGTCGGGGTTGGAAGGGACCTCTGGAAATCATCCATTCCACCCCCACCCCCTGCCAAGGCAGGGTCACCTAGACAAGGTCACACAGGAACACATCCAGGTGGGTTTGGAATGTCTCCAGAAATGGAGATTCCACCACCGCTCTGGGCAGCCTGCTCCACCACCCTTAAACTCAAGAAGTTCCTCCTGAAGAAGATGAAACTTCTTATGTTCCGGTTTGTGCCTGTTGCCCCTTGCCCTGTCACTGGGCACTACTGATAAAAGCCTGGTGCCATCCTTCTGACACCCACCCCTGAAGTGTTGATCAGTATTGATGAGCTCCCCCTCACTCTGCTCTTCCCAGACAAAACAGCCCCAGTTGTCTCAGGCTTTCCTCATCACAGAGATGTCCCAGTCCCCTCAGCATCTTTGTAGTCACAGGTGGCTCCACATAGGGGTAGCAAATCCCACAGCCAGGTGGGAAGGATGCTCCAAGGGTTACCTCATGAAGGGAACTCTGCTTCTGGGTGGAGAAGCTGGAGGACACAGAAGCCTCAGCTTGAAGTCTGCTGGGCTGGGAAACCCCTTTCCCTCTTTCCTGCTCCCATCCTCCCTGTTTGCATTCTAACAGGGATCAGAGCAGGCTTGGGACTTGCTTTTAGTGCTTCCTTATGATTCCCATTTCTTCTCTACACTCACAGGTGGCTGCTCTGGGCCAGGGCACCAAACTCCTACCCTGTGGGTGTAAAAAACCCACCTTCAACTGGTGATTTGATGATGGACTTGTTCCTCATTACTGAGAGCCTTGCACAGGCTCAGGACATCTCCTCAATCAGACATGGGCACAGGCACACAGGTCCACAACTCCACTGCCTAGCCAGTTTAAACCCTCTCTGTGGAAAGAGTTTAAGAAACAATGAGCCACCTTCTGCAGCAAGGAGAGGTTGGGTTTGTTGATAACCAAACAACCAAAGGGTTCAGGAGAACCTTGGTTCAGGGTGGCCAGAGCAATGGTAAGGAGCTCCCAGCTGCTCTCAAGAGAGCTCCCCCAAGCCGATGTCACCTCTGCCCAGCAGTGCTGGGGGCCTGCAGGTAACCAGGACCTGGGTGGAGGTTCTCCATAGGGGCAATGAGACACTCTCCATCAGGAAGGCAGGGGGCTCTCCATAGGGAATGTTGGGAGCTATCCATAGGGAAGGTGGGAGGCTTTCCATAGGGAATTTAAGAGACTGTTTAAGGAAGGCACAGAGCTCTCCACAGGAAAAACAGTGGGGTCTCCATCAGGAAGGTAGGAGGCTTTCCTTAGGGAATATGAGGGGCTCTCAACAGAGAAAATGGGAGGCTCTCCACCAGGGGAAGGACTCCCCATAGGGATGGCAAGGGTCTCTCTACTGGGAAGGTGGGAGGCTCTCCATAGGGTATGTAGGAGCTTTCCATAGGGGAGACTGGGGGTCTCCATCAAGAAAGTAGGAAGGCTCTCCATAGGGGAGGTGAAGAGCTTTCCATAGGGAATGTGAGAGACTGTGCATAGGGAAGGCACAGAGTTCTCCACAGGGAAAGTAGAGTGGTCTGCAGCAGAAAGGTGAGGGGAATGTGAGAAGGCCTTCATAGGGAAAATGGGGGGTGTCCCTCAGGAATATGGGGGCTGTCCATCAGGAAGCAGAAGGCTCTCCATAGGGAAGGCAAAGAGCTCTCTACAGGAAAAGTGGGAGGCTCTCACTGGGGAATGTGAGGGGCTCTCCATAGGGAAGGCAGAGGGGTCTGCCTCAGGAAGACGGGGAAGGGGCTCTGGGGTTCTGCATCGGTACTGTGAGGGGCTGTGCACAGGGGAAGCAGGGAGTCTCCCTGGGGAGGCGGGGGCTGCCACTCCCTGGCCGGCAGCCCCTTGTGGGGCGGCGTCTGGGCGGAGGAGCGGTGGCGTGCTGGTGGCATGCTGGTGGCGTGCTGGTGGCGTGCTGGTGGCGTGCTGGTGGCATGCTGGTGGCGTGCTGGTGGCGTGGTGGTGGCATGCTTCATAGCTCAGCTTGGCGGACGGCCAGCCCCAGACGAGCGCCTGCAAATAAAAGGATCTGAGATCGTTTACTGATCACATATGGGTCCGTTTGCAAGCTTGTAGCAGAACTCACATATTCTGCAGGTTTGGGGCTTGCTTTCCTGCTTCCAGGCAGTTTTCCTTCTCGTCGCTGCAGTTACCAACCAGCAAAGCGGTCCCGGGGAAGGCGGCTGCATACCTCTGTCACAGCACGCCCCTCTGGAGTCCCAGCACCCCCTCTGGGGTCCCAGCACCCCCTCTGAGGTCCCAGCACCCCTTTGTGATGGGGGATTCACCAACACAGGCGTTAGACAATTCCCAACCACGGTTTGCTGAAGTTTTCTTTGTAAACAAAGATGTTTCCCCGCCCCGTGTTGAATGGCTGTGATTTCCTTCAGTCCTTCTTGAAAGCAGAGACCCAAAGTGCAGGGTAGAGACTGGGACCCAAAGTGCAGGGTAGGTACAAAGGGGTGGCTGAGTACAGAATCATGGAACCATAGAATCAACCAGGTTGGAAAATACCTCAGAGATCATCAAGTTCAACCTATTACCTAATGCCTAACACCTCCTGACTAGCTAAACCATGGCTCCAAGTGCCACATCCAATCCTTTTTGGACACCTCCAGGGATGGGGACTCCACCACCTCCCTGGGCAACACATT